>CAKAJI010000576.1:153430-240949 GCA_916610255.1 Lasioglossum lativentre
TTATATTATAAGGTATTTTCATTGATTCATTTCAAATTACCCATATATTCTAAGGAATTTTCTATGATTCACTGCATATTACGTTATATTATTAGGTAGTTTCAATGATACACTGCATATTACGTTATATTATAAGGTATTTTCAATGATACAATACAACTTACGATATATTATAAGGTTATTTTCAATGATACACTGCATATTACGTTTATATTATAAGGTATTTTCCAATGATACACTGCATATTACGTTATATTATAAGGTATTTTCATTGATTCATTTCAAATTACCATATATTCTAAGGTATTTTCAATGATTCACTGCATATTCCGTTATATTATTAGGTATTTTCAATGATACACTGCATATTACGTTATATTATAAGGTATTTTCAATGATACACTGCATATTACGTTATATTATAAGGTATTTAAAATGATACACTGCATATTACGTTATATTTTAAGGTATTTTCAATGATACACTGCATATACGTTATATTATAAGGTATTTTCAATGATATACTGCATATTACGTTATATTATTAGGTATTTTCAATGATACACTGCATATTACGTTATATTATAAGGTATTTTGAATGATACACTGCATATTACGTTATATTATTAGGTATTTTCAATGATACACTGCATATTACGTTATATTATAAGGTATTTTCAATGATATACTGCATATTACGTTATATTATAAGGTATTTTCAATGATACAATACAACTTACGATATATTATAAGGGATTTTCAATGATACACTGCATATTACGTTATAGTTTAAGGTATTTTCAATGATACACTGCATATTACGTTATATTATTAGGTATTTTCAATGATACACTGCATATTACGTTATATTATAAGGTATTTTCAATGATACACTGCATATTACGTTATATTATAAGGTATTTTCATTGATTCATTTCAAATTACCATATATTCTAAGGAATTTTCTATGATACACTGCATATTACGTTATATTATTAGGTATTTTCAATGATACACTGCATATTACGTTATATTATAAGGTATTTTCAATGATACAATACAACTTACGATATATTATAAGGTATTTTTCAATGATACACTGCATATTACGTTATATTATAAGGTATTTTCAATGATACAATACAACTTACGATATATTATAAGGTATTTTCAATGATACACTGCATATTACGTTATATTATAAGGTATTTAAAATGATACACTGCATATTACGTTATATTTTAAGGTATTTTCAATGATACACTGCATATTACGTTATATTATAAGGTATTTTCAATGATATACTGCATATTACGTTATATTATTAGGTATTTTCAATGATACACTGCATATTACGTTATATTATAAGGTATTTTGAATGATACACTGCATATTACGTTATATTATAAGGTATTTTCAATGATACAATACAACTTACGATATATTATAAGGGATTTTCAATGATACACTGCATATTACGTTATAGTTTAAGGTATTTTCAATGATACACTGCATATTACGTTATATTATTAGGTATTTTCAATGATACACTGCATATTACGTTATATTATAAGGTATTTTCAATGATACACTGCATATTACGTTATATTATAAGGTATTTTCAATGATATACTGCATATTACGTTATATTATAAGGTATTTTCAATGATACAATACAACTTACGATATATTATAAGGGATTTTCAATGATACACTGCATATTACGTTATAGTTTAAGGTATTTTCAATGATACACTGCATATTACGTTATATTATTAGGTATTTTCAATGATACACTGCATATTACGTTATATTATAAGGTATTTTCAATGATACACTGCATATTACGTTATATTATAAGGTATTTTCATTGATTCATTTCAAATTACCATATATTCTAAGGAATTTTCTATGATTCACTGCATATTACGTTATATTATTAGGTATTTTCAATGATACACTGCATATTACGTTATATTATAAGGTATTTTCAATGATACAATACAACTTACGATATATTATAAGGTATTTTCAATGATACACTGCATATTACGTTATATTATAAGGTATTTTCAATGATACACTGCATATTACGTTATATTATAAGGTATTTTCATTGATTCATTTCAAATTACCATATATTCTAAGGTATTTTCAATGATACACTGCATATTACGTTATATTATAAGGTATTTTCAATGATACAATACAACTTACGATATATTATAAGGTATTTTCAATGATACACTGCATATTACGTTATATTATAAGGTATTTAAAATGATACACTGCATATTACGTTATATTTTAAGGTATTTTCAATGATACACTGCATATTACGTTATATTATAAGGTATTTTCATTGATTCATTTCAAATTACCATATATTCTAAGGTATTTTCAATGATTCACTGCATATTCCGTTTATATTATTAGGTATTTTCAATGATACACTGCATATTACGTTATATTATAAGGTATTTTCAATGATACAATACAACTTACGATATATTATAAGGTATTTTCAATGATACACTGCATATTACGTTATATTATAAGGTATTTTCAATGATACAATACAACTTACGATATATTATAAGGTATTTTCAATGATACACTGCATATTACGTTATATTATAAGGTATTTAAAATGATACACTGCATATTACGTTATATTTTAAGGTATTTTTCAATGATACACTGCATATTACGTTATATTATAAGGTATTTTTCAATGATATACTGCATATTACGTTATATTATAAGGTATTTTCAATGATACACTGCATATTACGTTATATTATAAGGTATTTTCAATGATACAATACAACTTACGATATATTATAAGGGATTTTCAATGATACACTGCATATTACGTTATAGTTTAAGGTATTTTCAATGATACACTGCATATTACGTTATATTATTAGGTATTTTCAATGATACACTGCATATTACGTTATATTATTAGGTATTTTCAATGATACACTGCATATTACGTTATATTATAAGGTATTTTCAATGATACACTGCATATTACGTTATATTATAAGGTATTTTCAATGATACACTGCATATTACGTTATATTATAAGGTATTTTCAATGATACACTGCATATTACGTTATATTATAAGGTATTTTCATTGATTCATTTCAAATTACCATATATTCTAAGGAATTTTCTATGATTCACTGCATATTACGTTATATTATTAGGTATTTTCAATGATACACTGCATATTACGTTATATTATAAGGTATTTTCAATGATACAATACAACTTACGATATATTATAAGGTATTTTCAATGATACACTGCATATTACGTTATATTATAAGGTATTTTCAATGATACACTGCATATTACGTTATATTATAAGGTATTTTCATTGATTCATTTCAAATTACCATATATTCTAAGGTATTTTCAATGATTCACTGCATATTACGTTATATTATAAGGTATTTTCAATGATCCACTGCATATTACGTTATATTATAAGGTATTTTCATTGATACACTACAAATTACCATATATTCTAAGGTATTTTCAATGATACACTGCATATTACGTTATATTATTAGCTATTTTCAATGATACACTGCATATTACGTTATATTAATAAGGTATTTTCAATGATACAATACAACTTACGATATATTATAAGGTATTTTCAATGATACACTGCATATTACGTTATATTATAAGGTATTTTCAATGATACACTGCATATTACGTTATATTATAAGGTATTTTCATTGATTCATTTCAAATTACCATATATTCTAAGGTATTTTCAATGATTCACTGCATATTCCGTTATATTATAAGGTATTTTCAATGATCCACTGCATATTACGTTATATTATAAGGTATTTTCATTGATACACTACAAATTACCATATATTCTAAGGTATTTTCAATGATACACTGCATATTACGTTATATTATTAGCTATTTTCAATGATACACTGCATATTACGTTATATTATAAGGTATTTTCAATGATACAATACAACTTACGATATATTATAAGGTATTTTCAATGATACACTGCATATTACGTTATATTATAAGGTATTTTCAATGATACAATACAACTTACGATATATTATAAGGTATTTTCAATGATACACTGCATATTACGTTATATTATAAGGTATTTTCAATGATACACTGCATATTACGTTATATCTAAAGGTATTTTCAATGATACACTGCATATTACGTTATATTATAAGGTATTTTCATTGATTCATTTCAAATTACCATATATTCTAAGGTATTTTCAATGATTCACTGCATATTCCGTTATATTATTAGGTATTTTCAATGATACACTGCATATTACGTTATATTATAAGGTATTTTCAATGATACAATACAACTTACGATATATTATAAGGTATTTTCAATGATACACTGCATATTACGTTATATTATAAGGTATTTTCAATGATACAATACAACTTACGATATATTATAAGGTATTTTCAATGATACACTGCATATTACGTTATATTATAAGGTATTTAAAATGATACACTGCATATTACGTTATATTTTAAGGTATTTTCAATGATACACTGCATATTACGTTATATTATAAGGTATTTTCAATGATATACTGCATATTACGTTATATTATAAGGTATTATCAATGATACACTGCATATTACGTTATATTATAAGGTATTTTCAATGATACAATACAACTTACGATATATTATAAGGGATTTTCAATGATACACTGCATATTACGTTATAGTTTAAGGTATTTTCAATGATACACTGCATATTACGTTATATTATTAGGTATTTTCAATGATACACTGCATATTACGTTATATTATTAGGTATTTTCAATGATACACTGCATATTACGTTATATTATAAGGTATTTTCAATGATACACTGCATATTACGTTATATTATAAGGTATTTTCAATGATATACTGCATATTACGTTATATTATAAGGTATTTTCAATGATACACTGCATATTACGTTATATTATAAGGTATTTTCATTGATTCATTTCAAATTACCATATATTCTAAGGAATTGTCTATGATTCACTGCATATTACGTTATATTATTAGGTATTTTCAATGATACACTGCATATTACGTTATATTATAAGGTATTTTCAATGATACAATACAACTTACGATATATTATAAGGTATTTTCAATGATACACTGCATATTACGTTATATTATAAGGTATTTTCAATGATACACTGCATATTACGTTATATTATAAGGTATTTTCATTGATTCATTTCAAATTACCATATATTCTAAGGTATTTTCAATGATTCACTGCATATTCCGTTATATTATAAGGTATTTTCAATGATCCACTGCATATTACGTTATATTATAAGGTATTTTCATTGATACACTACAAATTACCATATATTCTAAGGTATTTTCAATGATACACTGCATATTACGTTATATTATTAGGTATTTTCAATGATACACTGCATATTACGTTATATTATAAGGTATTTTCAATGATACAATACAACTTACGATATATTATAAGGTATTTTCAATGATACACTGCATATTACGTTATATTATAAGGTATTTTCAATGATACACTGCATATTACGTTATATTATAAGGTATTTTCATTGATTCATTTCAAATTACCATATATTCTAAGGTATTTTCAATGATTCACTGCATATTCCGTTATATTATAAGGTATTTTCAATGATCCACTGCATATTACGTTATATTATAAGGTATTTTCATTGATACACTACAAATTACCATATATTCTAAGGTATTTTCAATGATACACTGCATATTACGTTATATTATTAGCTATTTTCAATGATACACTGCATATTACGTTATATTATAAGGTATTTTCAATGATACAATACAACTTACGATATATTATAAGGTATTTTCAATGATACACTGCATATTACGTTATATTATAAGGTATTTTCAATGATACACTGCATATTACGTTATATCTAAAGGTATTTTCACTGATACACTGCATATTACGTTATATTATAAGGTATTTTCATTGATTCATTTCAAATTACCATATATTCTAAGGTATTTTCAATGATTCACTGCATATTCCGTTATATTATTAGGTATTTTCAATGATACACTGCATATTACGTTATATTATAAGGTATTTTCAATGATACAATACAACTTACGATATATTATAAGGTATTTTCAATGGCAAACTGCATATTACGTTATATTATAAGGTAATTTCAATGGCAAACTGCATATTACGTTATATTATAAGGTAATTTCAATGATACACTGCATATTACGTTATATTATAAGGTATTTTCAATGATAGACGGCATATTACATTATATTCTAAGGTATTTTCAATGATACACTGCATATTACGTTATATCTAAAGGTATTTTCAATGATACACTGCATATTACGTTATATTATAAGGTATTTTCATTGATTCATTTCAAATTACCATATATTCTAAGGTATTTTCAATGATTCACTGCATATTCCGTTATATTATTAGGTATTTTCAATGATACACTGCATATTACGTTATATTATAAGGTATTTTCAATGATACAATACAACTTACGATATATTATAAGGTATTTTCAATGATACACTGCATATTACGTTATATTATAAGGTATTTTCAATGATACAATACAACTTACGATATATTATAAGGTATTTTCAATGATACACTGCATATTACGTTATATTATAAGGTATTTTCAATGATACACTGCATATTACGTTATATCTAAAGGTATTTTCACTGATACACTGCATATTACGTTATATTATAAGGTATTTTCATTGATTCATTTCAAATTACCATATATTCTAAGGTATTTTCAATGATTCACTGCATATTCCGTTATATTATTAGGTATTTTCAATGATACACTGCATATTACGTTATATTATAAGGTATTTTCAATGATACAATACAACTTACGATATATTATAAGGTATTTTCAATGATACACTGCATATTACGTTATATTATAAGGTATTTTCAATGATACAATACAACTTACGATATATTATAAGGTATTTTCAATGATACACTGCATATTACGTTATATTATAAGGTATTTAAAATGATACACTGCATATTACGTTATATTTTAAGGTATTTTCAATGATACACTGCATATTACGTTATATTATAAGGTATTTTCAATGATATACTGCATATTACGTTATATTATTAGGTATTTTCAATGATACACTGCATATTACGTTATATTATAAGGTATTTTGAATGATACACTGCATATTACGTTATATTATAAGGTATTATCAATGATACACTGCATATTACGTTATATTATAAGGTATTTTCAATGATACAATACAACTTACGATATATTATAAGGGATTTTCAATGATACACTGCATATTACGTTATAGTTTAAGGTATTTTCAATGATACACTGCATATTACGTTATATTATTAGGTATTTTCAATGATACACTGCATATTACGTTATATTATTAGGTATTTTCAATGATACACTGCATATTACGTTATATTATAAGGTATTTTCAATGATACACTGCATATTACGTTATATTATAAGGTATTTTCAATGATACACTGCATATTACGTTATATTATAAGGTATTTTCAATGATACACTGCATATTACGTTATATTATAAGGTATTTTCATTGATTCATTTCAAATTACCATATATTCTAAGGAATTTTCTATGATTCACTGCATATTACGTTATATTATTAGGTATTTTCAATGATACACTGCATATTACGTTATATTATAAGGTATTTTCAATGATACAATACAACTTACGATATATTATAAGGTATTTTCAATGATACACTGCATATTACGTTATATTATAAGGTATTTTCAATGATACACTGCATATTACGTTATATTATAAGGTATTTTCATTGATTCATTTCAAATTACTATATATTCTAAGGTATTTTACACTGCATATTACGTTATATCATAAGGTATTTTCAATGATCCACTGCATATTACGTTATATTATAAGGTATTTTCATTGATACACTACAAATTACCATATATTCTAAGGTATTTTCAATGATACACTGCATATTACGTTATATTATTAGCTATTTTCAATGATACACTGCATATTACGTTATATTATAAGGTATTTTCAATGATACAATACAACTTACGATATATTATAAGGTATTTTCAATGATACACTGCATATTACGTTATATTATAAGGTATTTTCAATGATACACTGCATATTACGTTATATTATAAGGTATTTTCATTGATTCATTTCAAATTACCATATTTTCTAAGGTATTTTCAATGATTCACTGCATATTCCGTTATATTATAAGGTATTTTCAATGATCCACTGCATATTACGTTATATTATAAGGTATTTTCATTGATACACTACAAATTACCATATATTCTAAGGTATTTTCAATGATACACTGCATATTACGTTATATTATAAGGTATTTTCAATGATACACTGCATATTACGTTATATTATAAGGTATTTTCAATGATACAATACAACTTACGATATATTATAAGGTATTTTCAATGATACACTGCATATTACGTTATATTATAAGGTATTTAAAATGATACACTGCATATTACGTTATATTTTAAGGTATTTTCAATGATACACTGCATATTACGTTATATTATAAGGTATTTTCATTGATTCATTTCAAATTACCATATATTCTAAGGTATTTTCAATGATACACTGCATATTACGTTATATCATAAGGTATTTTCAATGATACACTGCATATTACGTTATATTATAAGGTATTTTCAATGATACAATACAACTTACGATATATTATAAGGTATTTTCAATGATACACTGCATATTACGTTATATTATAAGGTATTTTCAATGATACACTGCATATTACGTTATATTATAAGGTATTTTCATTGATTCATTTCAAATTACCATATATTCTAAGGTATTTTCAATGATTCACTGCATATTCCGTTATATTATTAGGTATTTTCAATGATACACTGCATATTACGTTATATTATAAGGTATTTTCAATGATACAATACAACTTACGATATATTATAAGGTATTTTCAATGGCAAACTGCATATTACGTTATATTATAAGGTAATTTCAATGGCAAACTGCATATTACGTTATATTATAAGGTAATTTCAATGATACACTGCATATTACGTTATATTATAAGGTATTTTCAATGATAGACGGCATATTACATTATATTCTAAGGTATTTTCAATGATACACTGCATATTACGTTATATTTTAAGGTATTTTCAATGATACACTGCATATTACGTTATATTATAAGGTATTTTCAATGATACAATACAACTTACGATATATTATAAGGTATTTTCAATGATACACTGCATATTACGTTATATTATAAGGTATTTTCAATGATACAATACAACTTACGATATATTATAAGGTATTTTCAATGATACACTGCATATTACGTTATATTATAAGGTATTTAAAATGATACACTGCATATTACGTTATATTTTAAGGTATTTTCAATGATACACTGCATATTACGTTATATTATAAGGTATTTTCAATGATATACTGCATATTACGTTATATTATTAGGTATTTTCAATGATACACTGCATATTACGTTATATTATAAGGTATTTTGAATGATACACTGCATATTACGTTATATTATAAGGTATTTTCAATGATACACTGCATATTACGTTATATTATAAGGTATTTTCAATGATACAATACAACTTACGATATATTATAAGGGATTTTCAATGATACACTGCATATTACGTTATAGTTTAAGGTATTTTCAATGATACACTGCATATTACGTTATATTATTAGGTATTTTCAATGATACACTGCATATTACGTTATATTATAAGGTATTTTCAATGATACACTGCATATTACGTTATATTATTAGCTATTTTCAATGATACACTGCATATTACGTCATATTATAAGGTATTTTCAATGATACAATACAACTTACGATATATTATAAGGTATTTTCAATGATACACTGCATATTACGTTATATTATAAGGTATTTAAAATGATACACTGCATATTACGTTATATTTTAAGGTATTTTCAATGATACAATACAACTTACGATATATTATAAGGTATTTTCAATGATACACTGCATATTACGTTATATTATAAGGTATTTAAAATGATACACTGCATATTACGTTATATTTTAAGGTATTTTCAATGATACACTGCATATTACGTTATATTATAAGGTATTTTCAATGATACACTGCATATTACGTTATATTATAAGGTATTTTCAATGATATACTGCATATTACGTTATATTATTAGGTATTTTCAATGATACTCTGCATATTACGTTATATTATAAGGTATTTTCAATGATAAACTACTATAAATTATAAGGTATTTTCAATGATACACTGCATATTACGTTATATTATAAGGTATTTTCAATGATACACTGCATATTACGTTATATTTTAAGGTATTTTCAATGATACACTGCATATTACGTTATATTATAAGGTATTTTCAATGATACACTGCATATTACGTTATATTTTAAGGTATTTTCAATGATACACTGCATATTACGTTATATTATAAGGTATTTTCAATGATATACTGCATATTACGTTATATTATTAGGTATTTTCAATGATACACTGCATATTACGTTATATTATAAGGTATTTTCAATGATACAATACAACTTACGATATATTATAAGGTATTTTCAATGATACACTGCATATTACGTTATATTATAAGGTATTTTCAATGATACACTGCATATTACGTTATATTTTAAGGCATTTTCAATGATACATTGCATATTACGTTATATTATAAGGTATTTTCAATGATATACTGCATATTACGTTATATTATAAGGTATTTTCAATGATACACTGCATATTACGTTATATTATAAGGTATTTTCAATGATACAATACAACTTACGATATATTATAAGGTATTTTCAATGATACACTGCATATTACGTTAGATTATAAGGTATTATCAATGGTACAATACAAATTACGTTATATTATAAGGTATTTTCAATGATACACTGCATATTACGTTATATTATAAGGTATTATCAATGGTACACTACAAATTACGATATATTATAAGGTATTTTCAATGATACACTGCATATTACGTTATATTATAAGGTATTTTCAATGATAGACGGCATATTCCATTATATTATGAGGTATTTTCAATGATACACTGCATATTACGTTATATTATAAGGTATTATCAATGGTACACTACAAATTACGATATATTATAAGGTATTTTCAATGATACACTGCATATGACGTTATATTATAAGGTATTTTCAATGATACACTACAAATTACGATATATTATAAGGTATTTTCATTGATACACTACAAATTACCATAATTTCTAAGGTATTTTCAATGATACACTGTAAGGTATTTTCAATGATAAACTACTATAAATTATAAGGTATTTTCAATGATACACTGCATATTACGTTATATCATAAGGTATTTTCAATGATACACTGCATATTACGTTATATTATAAGGTATTATCAATGGTACACTACAAATTACGATATATTATAAGGTATTTTCGATGATACACTGCATATTACGTTATATCATAAGGTATTTTCAATGATGCACTGCATATTACGTTATATTATAAGGTATTTTCAATGATACAGTGCATATTACGTTATATTATAAGGTATTTTCATTGATTCATTTCAAATTACCATATATTCTAAGGTATTTTCAATGATTCACTGCATAATACGTTATATTATAAGGTATTTTCAATGATCCACTGCATATTACGTTATATTATAAGGTATTTTCATTGATACACTACAAATTACCATATATTCTAAGGTATTTTCAATGATACACTGCATATTACGTTATATTATAAGGTATTTTCAATGATACACTGCATATTACGTTATATTATAAGGTATTTTCAATGGTAAACTACATATTACATTATTTTATAGTATTTTCAATGATACACTGCATATTACATTATTTTATAAGGTGTTTTCAATGATACACTGTATATTACGATATATTATAAGGTATTTTCAATGATACACTGCATATTACGTTATATTATAAGGTATTATCAATGGTACACTACAAATTACGATATATTATAAGGTATTTTCAATGATACACTGCATATTACGTTATATTATAAGGTATTTTCAATGATAGACGGCATATTCCATTATATTATAAGGTATTTTCAATGATACACTGCATATTACGTTATATTATAAGGTATTTTCAATGATACACTGCATATTACGTTATATTATAAGGAATTTTCATTGATACACTACAAATTACCATATATTCTAAGGTATTTTCAATGATACACTGTAAGGTATTTTCAATGATAAACTACTATAAATTATAAGGTATTTTCAATGATACACTGCATAATACGTTATATTATAAGGTATTATCAATGATACAATACAACTTACTATATATTTTAAGGTATTTTCATTGATACACTACAAATTACCATATATTCTAAGGTATTTTCAATGATACACTGCATATTACGTTATATTATTAGGTATTTTCAATGATACACTGCATATTACGTTATATTATAAGGTATTTTCAATGATACACTGCATATTACGTTATATTATTAGGTATTTTCAATGATACACTGCATATTACGTTATATTATAAGGTATTTTCAATGATACAATACAACTTACGATATATTATAAGGTATTTTCAATGATACACTGCATATTACGTTATATTATAAGGTATTTTCAATGATACACTACAAATTACGATATATTATAAGGTATTTTCAATGATAAACTACTATAAATTATAAGGTATTTTCAATGATACACTGCATATTACGTTATATTATAAGGTATTTTCATTGATACACTACAAATTACGATATATTATAAGGTATTTTCGATGATACACTGCATATTACGTTAGATTATAAGGTATTATCAATGGTACAATACAAATTACGTTATATTATAAGGTATTTTCAATGATACACTGCATATTACGTTATATTATAAGGTATTTTCAATGATACACTGTAAGGTATTTTCAATGATAAACTACTATAAATTATAAGGTATTTTCAATGATACACTGCATATTACGTTATATTATAAGGTATTTTCAATGATATACTGCATATTACGTTATATTATTAGGTATTTTCAATGATACACTGCATATTACGTTATATTATAAGGTATTTTCAATGATACAATACAACTTACGATATATTATAAGGTATTTTCACTGATACACTGCATATTACGTTATATTATAAGGTATTTTCAATGATACACTGCATATTACGTTATATTTTAAGGCATTTTCAATGATACACTGCATATTACGTTATATTATAAGGTATTTTCAATGATAGACGGCATATTCCATTATATTATAAGGTATTTTCAATGATACACTGCATATTACGTTATATTATAAGGTATTTTCAATGATACACTGCATATTACGTTATATTATAAGGAATTTTCATTGATACACTACAAATTACCATATATTCTAAGGTATTTTCAATGATACACTGTAAGGTATTTTCAATGATAAACTACTATAAATTATAAGGTATTTTCAATGATACACTGCATAATACGTTATATTATAAGGTATTATCAATGATACAATACAACTTACTATATATTTTAAGGTATTTTCATTGATACACTACAAATTACCATATATTCTAAGGTATTTTCAATGATACACTGCATATTACGTTATATTATTAGGTATTTTCAATGATACACTGCATATTACGTTATATTATAAGGTATTTTCAATGATACACTGCATATTACGTTATATTATTAGGTATTTTCAATGATACACTGCATATTACGTTATATTATAAGGTATTTTCAATGATACACTGCATATTACGTTATATTATAAGGTATTTTCAATGATACACTGTAAGGTATTTTCAATGATAAACTACTATAAATTATAAGGTATTTTCAATGATACACTGCATATTACGTTATATTATAAGGTATTTTCAATGATACACTGCATATTACGTTATATTATTAGGTATTTTCAATGATACACTGCATATTACGTTATATTATAAGGTATTTTCAATGATACAATACAACTTACGATATATTATAAGGTATTTTCAATGATACACTGCATATTACGTTATATTATAAGGTATTTTCAATGATACACTGCATATTACGTTATATTTTAAGGCATTTTCAATGATACACTGCATATTACGTTATATTATAAGGTATTTTCAATGATATACTGCATATTACGTTATATTATAAGGTATTTTCAATGATAGACGGCATATTACATTATATTATAAGGTATTTTCAATGATACACTGCGTATTACGTTATATTATAAGGTATTTTCAATGATAAACTACTATATATTATAAGGTATTTTCAATGATAAACTACTATATATTATAAGGTATTTTCAATGATAAACTACTATATATTATAAGGTATTTTCAATGATAAACTACTATAAATTATAAGGTATTTTCAATGATACACTGCATATTACGTTATATTATAAGGTATTTTCATTGATACACCACAAATTACGATATATTATAAGGTATTTTCGATGATACACTGCATATTACGTTAGATTATAAGGTATTATCAATGGTACAATACAAATTACGTTATATTATAAGGTATTTTCAATGATACACTGCATATTACGTTATATTATAAGGTATTTTCAATGATACACTGTAAGGTATTTTCAATGATAAACTACTATAAATTATAAGGTATTTTCAATGATACACTGCATATTACGTTATATTATAAGGTATTATCAATGATACAATACAACTTACTATATATTTTAAGGTATTTTCATTGATACACTACAAATTACCATATATTCTAAGGTATTTTCAATGATACACTGCATATTACGTTATATTATTAGGTATTTTCAATGATACACTGCATATTACGTTATATTATAAGGTATTTTCAATGATACACTGCATATTACGTTATATTATTAGGTATTTTCAATGATACACTGCATATTACGTTATATTATAAGGTATTTTCAATGATACAATACAACTTACGATATATTATAAGGTATTTTCAATGATACACTGCATATTACGTTATATTATAAGGTATTTTCAATGATACACTACAAATTACGATATATTATAAGGTATTTTCAATGATAAACTACTATAAATTATAAGGTATTTTCAATGATACACTGCATATTACGTTATATTATAAGGTATTTTCATTGATACACTACAAATTACGATATATTATAAGGTATTTTCGATGATACACTGCATATTACGTTAGATTATAAGGTATTATCAATGGTACAATACAAATTACGTTATATTATAAGGTATTTTCAATGATACACTGCATATTACGTTATATTATAAGGTATTTTCAATGATACACTGTAAGGTATTTTCAATGATAAACTACTATAAATTATAAGGTATTTTCAATGATACACTGCATATTACGTTATATTATAAGGTATTTTCAATGATATACTGCATATTACGTTATATTATTAGGTATTTTCAATGATACACTGCATATTACGTTATATTATAAGGTATTTTCAATGATACAATACAACTTACGATATATTATAAGGTATTTTCAATGATACACTGCATATTACGTTATATTATAAGGTATTTTCAATGATACACTGCATATTACGTTATATTTTAAGGCATTTTCAATGATACACTGCATATTACGTTATATTATAAGGTATTTTCAATGATATACTGCATATTACGTTATATTATAAGGTATTTTCAATGATAGACGGCATATTACATTATATTATAAGGTATTTTCAATGATACACTGCGTATTACGTTATATTATAAGGTACTTTCAATGATAAACTACTATATATTATAAGGTATTTTCAATGATAAACTACTATATATTATAAGGTATTTTCAATGATAAACTACTATATATTATAAGGTATTTTCAATGATAAACTACTATAAATTATAAGGTATTTTCAATGATACACTGCATATTACGTTATATTATAAGGTATTTTCATTGATACACCACAAATTACGATATATTATAAGGTATTTTCGATGATACACTGCATATTACGTTAGATTATAAGGTATTATCAATGGTACAATACAAATTACGTTATATTATAAGGTATTTTCAATGATACACTGCATATTACGTTATATTATAAGGTATTATCAATGGTACACTACAAATTACGATATATTATAAGGTATTTTCAATGATACACTGCATATTACGTTATATTATAAGGTATTTTCAATGATAGACGGCATATTCCATTATATTATGAGGTATTTTCAATGATACACTGCATATTACGTTATATTATAAGGTATTATCAATGGTACACTACAAATTACGATATATTATAAGGTATTTTCAATGATACACTGCATATGACGTTATATTATAAGGTATTTTCAATGATACACTACAAATTACGATATATTATAAGGTATTTTCATTGATTCATTTCAAATTACCATATATTCTAAGGTATTTTCAATGATTCACTGCATAATACGTTATATTATAAGGTATTTTCAATGATCCACTGCATATTACGTTATATTATAAGGTATTTTCATTGATACACTACAAATTACCATATATTCTAAGGTATTTTCAATGATACACTGCATATTACGTTATATTATAAGGTATTTTCAATGATACACTGCATATTACGTTATATTATAAGGTATTTTCAATGGTAAACTACATATTACATTATTTTATAGTATTTTCAATGATACACTGCATATTACATTATTTTATAAGGTGTTTTCAATGATACACTGTATATTACGATATATTATAAGGTATTTTCAATGATACACTGCATATTACGTTATATTATAAGGTATTATCAATGGTACACTACAAATTACGATATATTATAAGGTATTTTCAATGATACACTGCATATTACGTTATATTATAAGGTATTTTCAATGATAGACGGCATATTCCATTATATTATGAGGTATTTTCAATGATACACTGCATATTACGTTATATTATAAGGTATTTTCAATGGTAAACTACATATTACATTATTTTATAGTATTTTCAATGATACACTGCATATTACATTATTTTATAAGGTGTTTTCAATGATACACTGTATATTACGATATATTATGAGGTATTTTCAATGATACACTGCATATTACGTTATATTATAAGGTATTTTCAATGATACACTGCATATGACGTTATATTATAAGGTATTTTCAATGATACACTACAAATTACGATATATTATAAGGTATTTTCATTGATACACTACAAATTACCATAATTTCTAAGGTATTTTCAATGATACACTGTAAGGTATTTTCAATGATAAACTACTATAAATTATAAGGTATTTTCAATGATACACTGCATATTACGTTATATCATAAGGTATTTTCAATGATACACTGCATATTACGTTATATTATAAGGTATTATCAATGGTACACTACAAATTACGATATATTATATGGTATTTTCGATGATACACTGCATATTACGTTATATCATAAGGTATTTTCAATGATGCACTGCATATTACGTTATATTATAAGGTATTTTCAATGATACAGTGCATATTACGTTATATTATAAGGTATTTTCATTGATTCATTTCAAATTACCATATATTCTAAGGTATTTTCAATGATTCACTGCATAATACGTTATATTATAAGGTATTTTCAATGATCCACTGCATATTACGTTATATTATAAGGTATTTTCATTGATACACTACAAATTACCATATATTCTAAGGTATTTTCAATGATACACTGCATATTACGTTATATTATTAGGTATTTTCAATGATACACTGCATATTACGTTATATTATAAGGTATTTTCAATGGTAAACTACATATTACATTATTTTATAGTATTTTCAATGATACACTGCATATTACATTATTTTACAAGGTGTTTTCAATGATACACTGTATATTACGATATATTATAAGGTATTTTCAATGATACACTGCATATTACGTTATATTATAAGGTATTATCAATGGTACACTACAAATTACGATATATTATAAGGTATTTTCAATGATACACTGCATATTACGTTATATTATTAGGTATTTTCAATGATACACTGCATATTACGTTATATTATAAGGTATTTTCAATCATACACTACAAATTACGATATATTATTAGGTATTTTCAATGATACACTGTATATTACGATATATTATAAGGTATTTTCAATGATACACTGCATATTACGTTATATCATAAGGTATTTTCAATGATGCACTGCATATTACGTTATATTATAAGGTATTTTCAATGATACACTACAAATTACGATATATTATAAGGTATTTTCATTGATACACTACAAATTACCATAATTTCTAAGGTATTTTCAATGATACACTGTAAGGTATTTTCAATGATAAACTACTATAAATTATAAGGTATTTTCAATGATACACTGCATATTACGTTATATCATAAGGTATTTTCAATGATACACTGCATATTACGTTATATTATAAGGTATTATCAATGGTACACTACAAATTACGATATATTATAAGGTATTTTCGATGATACACTGCATATTACGTTATATCATAAGGTATTTTCAATGATACACTGCATATTACGTTATATTATAAGGAATTTTCATTGATACACTACAAATTACCATATATTCTAAGGTATTTTCAATGATACACTGTAAGGTATTTTCAATGATAAACTACTATAAATTATAAGGTATTTTCAATGATACACTGCATAATACGTTATATTATAAGGTATTATCAATGATACAATACAACTTACGATATATTTTAAGGTATTTTCATTGATACACTACAAATTACCATATATTCTAAGGTATTTTCAATGATACACTGCATATTACGTTATATTATTAGGTATTTTCAATGATACACTGCATATTACGTTATATTATAAGGTATTTTCTATGATACACTGCATATTACGTTATATTATTAGGTATTTTCAATGATACACTGCATATTACGTTATATTATAAGGTATTTTCAATGATACAATACAACTTACGATATATTATAAGGTATTTTCAATGATCCACTGCATATTACGTTATATTATAAGGTATTTTCATTGATACACTACAAATTACCATATATTCTAAGGTATTTTCAATGATACACTGCATATTACGTTATATCATAAGGTATTTTCAATGATACACTGCATATTACGTTATATTATAAGGTATTTTCAATGATAGACGGCATATTCCATTATATTATAAGGTATTTTCAATGATACACTGCATATTACGTTATATTATAAGGTATTTTCAATGATACACTGCATATTACGTTATATTATAAGGAATTTTCATTGATACACTACAAATTACCATATATTCTAAGGTATTTTCAATGATACACTGTAAGGTATTTTCAATGATAAACTACTATAAATTATAAGGTATTTTCAATGATACACTGCATAATACGTTATATTATAAGGTATTATCAATGATACAATACAACTTACGATATATTTTAAGGTATTTTCATTGATACACTACAAATTACCATATATTCTAAGGTATTTTCAATGATACACTGCATATTACGTTATATTATTAGGTATTTTCAATGATACACTGCATATTACGTTATATTATAAGGTATTTTCAATGATACACTGCATATTACGTTATATTATTAGGTATTTTCAATGATACACTGCATATTACGTTATATTATAAGGTATTTTCAATGATAGACGGCATATTCCATTATATTATAAGGTATTTTCAATGATACACTGCATATTACGTTATATTATAAGGTATTTTCAATGATACACTGCATATTACGTTATATTATAAGGAATTTTCATTGATACACTACAAATTACCATATATTCTAAGGTATTTTCAATGATACACTGTAAGGTATTTTCAATGATAAACTACTATAAATTATAAGGTATTTTCAATGATACACTGCATAATACGTTATATTATAAGGTATTATCAATGATACAATACAACTTACGATATATTTTAAGGTATTTTCATTGATACACTACAAATTACCATATATTCTAAGGTATTTTCAATGATACACTGCATATTACGTTATATTATTAGGTATTTTCAATGATACACTGCATATTACGTTATATTATAAGGTATTTTCAATGATACACTGCATATTACGTTATATTATTAGGTATTTTCAATGATACACTGCATATTACGTTATATTATAAGGTATTTTCAATGATACAATACAACTTACGATATATTATAAGGTATTTTCAATGATACACTGCATATTACGTTATATTATAAGGTATTTTCAATGATACACTACAAATTACGATATATTATAAGGTATTTTCAATGATAAACTACTATAAATTATAAGGTATTTTCAATGATACACTGCATATTACGTTATATTATAAGGTATTTTCAATGATAGACGGCATATTACATTATATTATAAGGTATTTTCAATGATACACTGCATATTACGTTATATTATAAGGTATTTTCAATGATAGACGGCATATTACATTATATTATAAGGTATTTTCAATGATACACTGCATATTACGTTATATTATAAGGTATTTTCAATGATACACTGCATATTACGTTATATTATAAGGTATTTTCATTGATACACTACAAATTACCATATATTCTAAGGTATTTTCAATGATACACTGTAAGGTATTTTCAATGATAAACTACTATAAATTATAAGGTATTTTCAATGATACACTGCATAATACGTTATATTATAAGGTATTATCAATGATACAATACAACTTACGATATATTTTAAGGTATTTTCATTGATACACTACAAATTACCATATATTCTAAGGTATTTTCAATGATACACTGCATATTACGTTATATTATTAGGTATTTTCAATGATACACTGCATATTACGTTATATTATAAGGTATTTTCAATGATACACTGCATATTACGTTATATTATTAGGTATTTTCAATGATACACTGCATATTACGTTATATTATAAGGTATTTTCAATGATAGACGGCATATTCCATTATATTATAAGGTATTTTCAATGATACACTGCATATTACGTTATATTATAAGGTATTTTCAATGATACACTGCATATTACGTTATATTATAAGGTATTTTCATTGATACACTACAAATTACCATATATTCTAAGGTATTTTCAATGATACACTGTAAGGTATTTTCAATGATAAACTACTATAAATTATAAGGTATTTTCAATGATACACTGCATAATACGTTATATTATAAGGTATTATCAATGATACAATACAACTTACGATATATTTTAAGGTATTTTCATTGATACACTACAAATTACCATATATTCTAAGGTATTTTCAATGATACACTGCATATTACGTTATATTATTAGGTATTTTCAATGATACACTGCATATTACGTTATATTATAAGGTATTTTCAATGATACACTGCATATTACGTTATATTATTAGGTATTTTCAATGATACACTGCATATTACGTTATATTATAAGGTATTTTCAATGATACAATACAACTTACGATATATTATAAGGTATTTTCAATGATACACTGCATATTACGTTATATTATAAGGTATTTTCAATGATACACTACAAATTACGATATATTATAAGGTATTTTCAATGATAAACTACTATAAATTATAAGGTATTTTCAATGATACACTGCATATTACGTTATATTATAAGGTATTTTCAATGATAGACGGCATATTACATTATATTATAAGGTATTTTCAATGATACACTGCATATTACGTTATATTATAAGGTATTTTCAATGATAGACGGCATATTCCATTATATTATAAGGTATTTTCAATGATACACTGCATATTACGTTATATTATAAGGTATTTTCAATGATACACTGCATATTACGTTATATTATAAGGAATTTTCATTGATACACTACAAATTACCATATATTCTAAGGTATTTTCAATGATACACTGCATATTACGTTATATTATTAGGTATTTTCAATGATACACTGCATATTACGTTATATTATAAGGTATTTTCAATGATACACTGCATAATACGTTATATTATAAGGTATTTTCAATGATCCACTGCATATTACGTTATATTATAAGGTATTTTCATTGATACACTACAAATTACCATATATTCTAAGGTATTTTCAATGATACACTGCATATTACGTTATATTATTAGGTATTTTCAATGATACACTGCATATTACGTTATATTATAAGGTATTTTCAATGATACACTGCATATTACGTTATATTATTAGCTATTTTCAATGATACACTGCATATTACGTTATATTATAAGGTATTTTCAATGATACAATACAACTTACGATATATTATAAGGTATTTTCAATGATACACTGCATATTACGTTATATTATAAGGTATTTTCAATGATACACTGTAAGGTATTTTCAATGATAAACTACTATAAATTATAAGGTATTTTCAATGATACACTGCATATTACGTTATATTATAAGGTATTTTCATTGATACACTACAAATTACCATAATTTCTAAGGTATTTTCAATGATACACTGTAAGGTATTTTCAATGATAAACTACTATAAATTATAAGGTATTTTCAATGATACACTGCATATTACGTTATATCATAAGGTATTTTCAATGATACACTGCATATTACGTTATATTATAAGGTATTTTCAATGATACACTGCATATTACGTTATATTTTAAGGCATTTTCAATGATACACTGCATATTACGTTATATTATAAGGTATTTTCAATGATATACTGCATATTACGTTATATTATAAGGTATTTTCAATGATAGACGGCATATTACATTATATTATAAGGTATTTTCAATGATACACTGCGTATTACGTTATATTATAAGGTATTTTCAATGATAAACTACTATATATTATAAGGTATTTTCAATGATAAACTACTATATATTATAAGGTATTTTCAATGATAAACTACTATATATTATAAGGTATTTTCAATGATAAACTACTATAAATTATAAGGTATTTTCAATGATACACTGCATATTACGTTATATTATAAGGTATTTTCATTGATACACCACAAATTACGATATATTATAAGGTATTTTCGATGATACACTGCATATTACGTTAGATTATAAGGTATTATCAATGGTACAATACAAATTACGTTATATTATAAGGTATTTTCAATGATACACTGCATATTACGTTATATTATAAGGTATTATCAATGGTACACTACAAATTACGATATATTATAAGGTATTTTCAATGATACACTGCATATTACGTTATATTATAAGGTATTTTCAATGATAGACGGCATATTCCATTATATTATGAGGTATTTTCAATGATACACTGCATATTACGTTATATCATAAGGTATTTTCAATGATACACTGCATATTACGTTATATTATAAGGTATTATCAATGGTACACTACAAATTACGATATATTATAAGGTATTTTCGATGATACACTGCATATTACGTTATATCATAAGGTATTTTCAATGATCCACTGCATATTACGTTATATTATAAGGTATTTTCATTGATACACTACAAATTACCATATATTCTAAGGTATTTTCAATGATACACTGCATATTACGTTATATTATTAGGTATTTTCAATGATACACTGCATATTACGTTATATTATAAGGTATTTTCAATGATACACTGCATATTACGTTATATTATTAGGTATTTTCAATGATACTCTGCATATTACGTTATATCATAAGGTATTTTCAATGATCCACTGCATATTACGTTATATTATAAGGTATTTTCATTGATACACTACAAATTACCATATATTCTAAGGTATTTTCAATGATACACTGCATATTACGTTATATTATTAGGTATTTTCAATGATACACTGCATATTACGTTATATTATAAGGTATTTTCAATGATACACTGCATATTACGTTATATTATTAGGTATTTTCAATGATACTCTGCATATTACGTTATATTATAAGGTATTTTCCATGATACAATACAACTTACGATATATTATAAGGTATTTTCAATGATACACTGCATATTACGTTATATTATAAGGTATTTTCAATGATACACTGCATATTACGTTATATTTTAAGGTATTTTCAATGATACACTGCATATTACGTTATATTATAAGGTATTTTCAATGATATACTGCATATTACGTTATATTATTAGGTATTTTCAATGATACACTGCATATTACGTTATATTATAAGGTATTTTCAATGGTAAACTACATATTACATTATTTTATAGTATTTTCAATGATACACTGCATATTACATTATTTTATAAGGTGTTTTCAATGATACACTGTATATTACGATATATTATAAGGTATTTTCAATGATACACTGCATATTACGTTATATTATAAGGTATTTTCAATGATACACTGCATATTACGTTATATTATAAGGTATTATCAATGGTACACTGCATATTACGTTATATTATGAGGTATTTTCAATGATACACTGCATATTACGTTATATTATAAGGTATTTTCAATGATACACTACAAATTACGATATATTATAAGGTATTTTCATTGATACACTACAAATTACCATAATTTCTAAGGTATTTTCAATGATACACTGTAAGGTATTTTCCATGATAAACTACTATAAATTATAAGGTATTTTCAATGATACACTGCATAATACGTTATATTATAAGGTATTTTCAATGATCCACTGCATATTACTTTATATTATAAGGTATTTTCATTGATACACTACAAATTACCATATATTCTAAGGTATTTTCAATGATACACTGCATATTACGTTATATTATTAGGTATTTTCAATGATACACTGCACATTACGTTATATTATAAGGTATTTTCAATGATACACTGCATATTACGTTATATTATTAGGTATTTTCAATGATACACTGCATATTACGTTATATTATAAGGTATTTTCAATGATACAATACAACTTACGATATATTATAAGGTATTTTCAATGATACACTGTATATTACGATATATTATAAGGTATTTTCAATGATACACTGCATATTACGTTATATCATAAGGTATTTTCAATGATACACTGCATATTACGTTATATTATAAGGTATTTTCAATGATACAATACAACTTACGATATATTATAAGGTATTTTCATTGATACACTACAAATTACCATAATTTCTAAGGTATTTTCAATGATACACTGTACGGTATTTTCAATGATAAACTACTATAAATTATAAGGTATTTTCAATGATACACTGCATATTACGTTATATCATAAGGTATTTTCAATGATACACTGCATATTACGTTATATTATAAGGTATTATCAATGGTACACTACAAATTACGATATATTATAAGGTATTTTCGATGATCCACTGCATATTACGTTATATCATAAGGTATTTTCAATGATGCACTGCATATTACGTTATATTATAAGGTATTTTCAATGATACACTGCATATTACGTTATATTATAAGGTATTTTCATTGATTCATTTCAAATTACCATATATTCTAAGGTATTTTCAATGATTCACTGCATAATACGTTATATTATAAGGTATTTTCAATGATCCACTGCATATTACGTTATATTATAAGGTATTTTCATTGATACACTACAAATTACCATATATTCTAAGGTATTTTCAATGATCCACTGCATATTACGTTATATAATAAGGTATTTTCATTGATACACTACAAATTACCATATATTCTAAGGTATTTTCAATGATACACTGCATATTACGTTATATTATTAGGTATTTTCAATGATACACTGCATATTACGTTATATTATAAGGTATTTTCAATGATACAATACAACTTACGATATATTATAAGGTATTTTCAATGATACACTGCATATTACGTTATATTATAAGGTATTTTCAATGATACACTGCATATTACGTTATATTTTAAGGTATTTTCAATGATACACTACAAATTACGATATATTATAAGGTATTTTCATTGATACACTACAAATTACCATATATTCTAAGGTATTTTCAATGATACACTGGATATTACGTTATATTATTAGGTATTTTCAATGATACACTGCACATAACGTTATATTATAAGGTATTTTCAATGATACACTGCATATTACGTTATATTATAAGGTATTTTCAGTGATACACTACTAATTACCATAATTTCTAAGGTATTTTCAAAGATACACTGTAAGGTATTTTCAATGATAAACTACTATAAATTATAAGGTATTTTCAATGATACACTGCATATTACGTTACATCATAAGGTATTTTCAATGATACACTGCATATTACGTTATATTATAAGGTATTTTCAATGATACAATACAACTTACGATATATTATAAGGTATTTTCAATGATATACTGCATATTACGTTACATTATAAGGTATTTTCAATGATACAATACAACTTACGATATATTATAAGGTATTTTCAATGATACACTGTAAGGTATTTTCAATGATAAACTACTATAAATTATAAGGTATTTTCAATGATACACTGCATATTACGTTATATTATAAGGTATTATCAATGGTACACTACAAATTACGATATATTATAAGGTATTTTCGATGATCCACTGCATATTACGTTATATCATAAGGTATTTTCAATGATACACTGCATATTACGTTATATTATTAGGTATTTTCAATGATACACTGCACATTACGTTATATTATAAGGTATTTTCAATGATACACTGCATATTACGTTATATTATTAGGTATTTTCAATGATACACTGCATATTACGTTATATTATAAGGTATTTTCAATGATACAATACAACTTACGATATATTATAAGGTATTTTCAATGATACACTGTATATTACGATATATTAGAAGGTATTTTCAATGATACACTGCATATTACGTTATATCATAAGGTATTTTCAATGATATACTGCATATTACGTTACATTATAAGGTATTTTCAATGATACAATACAACTTACGATATATTATAAGGTATTTTCAATGATACACTGTAAGGTATTTTCAATGATAAACTACTATAAATTATAAGGTATTTTCAATGATACACTGCATATTACGTTATATCATAAGGTATTTTCAATGATATACTGCATATTACGTTACATTATAAGGTATTTTCAATGATACAATACAACTTACGATATATTATAAGGTATTTTCAATGATACACTGTAAGGTATTTTCAATGATAAACTACTATAAATTATAAGGTATTTTCAATGATACAGTGCATATTACGTTATATTATAAGGTATTATCAAAGGTACACTACAAATTACGATATATTATAAGGTATTTTCAATGATACACTGCATATTACGTTATATTTTAAGGTATTTTCAATGATACACTACAAATTACGATATATTATAAGGTATTTTCATTGATACACTACAAATTACCATAATTTCTAAGGTATTTTCAATGATACACTGTAAGGTATTTTCCATGATAAACTACTATAAATTATAAGGTATTTTCAATGATACACTGCATAATACGTTATATTATAAGGTATTTTCAATGATCCACTGCATATTACGTTATATTATAAGGTATTTTCATTGATACACTACAAATTACCATATATTCTAAGGTATTTTCAATGATACACTGCATATTACGTTATATTATTAGGTATTTTCAATGATACACTGCACATTACGTTATATTATAAGGTATTTTCAATGATACACTGCATATTACGTTATATTATTAGGTATTTTCAATGATACAATACAACTTACGATATATTATAAGGTATTTTCATTGATACACTACAAATTACCATAATTTCTAAGGTATTTTCAATGATACACTGTACGGTATTTTCAATGATAAACTACTATAAATTATAAGGTATTTTCAATGATACACTGCATATTACGTTATATCATAAGGTATTTTCAATGATACACTGCATATTACGTTATATTATAAGGTATTATCAATGGTACACTACAAATTACGATATATTATAAGGTATTTTCGATGATCCACTGCATATTACGTTATATCATAAGGTATTTTCAATGATGCACTACAAATTACGATATATTATAAGGTATTTTCAATGATACACTCCATATTACGTTATATTATAAGGTATTTTCAATGATAGACGGCATATTCCATTATATTATAAGGTATTTTCAATGATACACTGAATATTACGTTATATTATAAGGTATTTTCAATGATACACTACAAATTACGATATATTATAAGGTATTTTCATTGATACACTACAAATTACCATAATTTCTAAGGTATTTTCAATGATAAACTGTAAGGTATTTTCAATGATAAACTACTATAAATTATAAGGTATTTTCAATGATACACTGCATAATACGTTATATTATAAGGTATTTTCAATGATACAATACAACTTACGATATATTATAAGGTATTTTCATTGATACACTACAAATTACCATATATTCTAAGGTATTTTCAATGATACACTGCATATTACGTTATATTATAAGGTATTTTCAATGATCCACTGCATATTACGTTATATTATAAGGAATTTTCATTGATACACTACAAATTACCATATATTCTAAGGTATTTTCAATGATACACTGCATATTACGTTATATTATTAGGTATTTTCAATGATACACTGCATATTACGTTATATTATAAGGTATTTTCAATGATACACTACAAATTACGATATATTATAAGGTATTTTCATTGATACTGTGACGTTCGTCACCACAGTCCGTCCTGCTCTTGCAAGCCCAGGCCGTTCCTGTGGTATATTTTTAAGGGGCCTGCCCCTCATTCATACGCCACTATTTCAAATCTCACAAGAATAAAGTTTCAAGGGACCGTTTCCCTATTGATACGGTCCGTTCCAGTCTAGTGAACCCACTACGTCGCAACCCCCACCAGAAGTCGAAATCATCGAGACAGCGGATCAAATCGATCATTAGTAGTCGACAGTTCGAACCGACAACACCATTCCTGCACCTGAATTATCTCACGAAATACGATAAAGACATAGTCTGAGAACAGAATTATTTCACGAAATACGATAAGGACATAGTCTGAGAACAGAATTATTTCACGAAATACGATAAGAACATAGTCTGAGAACTGAATTATTTCACGAAATACGATAAAGGACTTAGACGCAGGAACGTCGATCCACCTCCAGTGATCCACTACCCCTTCCACTGGAACAACTTGACATGTGATTGGGACTACCCCCTTCCACCAACGTTGGACTATAAGGGAAGCAGCTGGACACCTACGAAGTCAGTTGAATTCAGGAATCAGTCGAAAGCAGTCGAAGTCAGGAGTCAGTTGAATTCAGGAATCAGTCGAAAGCAGTCGAAGTCAGGAGTCAGTTGAATTCAGGAATCAGTCGAAAGCAGTCGAAGTCAGGAGTCAGTCGAAGTCAGGAGTCAGTCGAAGTCAGTCCAAGTCAGGAGTCAGTCGAAGTCACGAGTCAGCTGAAGTCTGAAGTCAGAATTCTTCGGTGCACCATCCAGTGCAACGACTGTTCGCGTTCACCTTCCTCAATCCAACCTTTTAACCATTTACCTACTTCCATCATTCTCGATGATGAAACCGAGAGCACTTTGAACTATTTGTAGTTCTGGCCTTCAAACTGAGAGGATACACCACCTCCTTCCTAATCCCCTTATACGTCGATATTGCTGCGTGCGGACCAGCACAGAATAAATTCATTTGTGTGTGCGAACGTGCGTGTATCAAGAACCTTAGTCGTGAGAGGAGTCGCCAACCACTTTTTCACCCCTGTCCTATACCTACACGTTCGAGCACGGCGGACTGGATCTAGCCTCTCGAGCTCCCCCACTACCACATTCCTGGCGGACTGGGTCCAGCCGTTTGTGCGTCCTTCAATTTCCCTCGAACTAGGCGGACTGGGTCTAGCCGTTCGAGTTCCCTCACCTACCACAATCTTGGCGGACTAGGTCTAGCCGTTTGTGAAGTCTCCAATTTTCCTCGAACTAGGCGGACTGGGTCCAGCCGTTCGACCTACCGTACCCACCCACAATCTTGGCGGACTTGGTCCAGCCGTTTGCGTGTGCGTACTCCAATTCACGGCCCAGGCGGACTAGGTCCAGCCGACCGGGGATCCCATCCCGACATTCTCTCTCTGGCGACGGAACGACGTAACTCGTCCTACGTCGCAACGAACCGTAACCATCAAAATAAATTCGCACGCGTAAAAACGTAACGTCTTCGCGGACCCCGCGTGAGACGTAACAAATTGGTGACAGCTCGGTGGGATTTGAATTGCTCAACGAAGCACCCACAATTGCTTGAACAATGTTGGAACAATTTAAAGAGATGCTACTCAAGCACCAAGAACTACTCGCCAAGCACAATGTACCTGTTCCAGTTCCCGAGGTCAAATTTGAACCTGCGTCGAATCTCACTGTCATCGAGGGGATGGCTAAACAATTAAGAAAGATGCAGTCAATTATCGAAAAACTGGGAGGCCCAGCAAACTCCCACGTATCCGATCACACCTCGACGTCTGAAACCCCGAACCCACTGCATAAAATCGTGGAAAAGACGGATTATTATTCATCCCGCGAGTATGGACGAATTACACTGAAAGACGCAGTAGAAACCGTTCCCCACTTCGATGGAGGTAACATCACAGTCTTTCAATTCGCACGAGCATGCAAGCGGGCTCGCGAACTGCTACCCGCCAAAGCGGAACCAAATCTAGCAAAACTCCTGCGCAACAGACTCAAGGGACATGCGGCCCTGGCTGTCGAAGATCAAACACATAATTCCGTAGACGAGCTAATAAACCGGCTAAGATACGTCTTCGCCCCCTCGAAAACTCCTAACCATTACCGCGGCGAACTAGCGAACATCATAAAAGAGCCCAGAGAACACATCCTCGACTACATAACGCGAGCCAAAGACTTGAATTCCGCTATTGTCGACGGCGAAAGGGAGCGTTATGGAAGTTTGACCGACAAACATGTCAGCGATATAGACGACCTTACTCTGGACTCCTTCCTGGACGGGTTACCTCCCGACATGAGAACCCGAATCCGACACGAAGGCTGTTTCGGCTTAGCCGAAACCTTCGATTCCGCAATCCAGATAACTAAAGAAATGGAAAGAGATGAGCGAAGATTTTCGACGACTCCACGAACGTCACAGCTCACATGTCAAATTTGTCTAAGGCCGGGGCATGAGGCCCGTACCTGCCGCAACCACGGACAATACCGCGGTCCCTCCCAGGATGCTCGAGGTCAAATCACTCGTTGGCCAGATCCGCCACGTCGCGCCGCCAACAACGACGCGACCAGCACACCTACAAGCCGTCTAATGGATCTAAAGATCTGTACATACTGCAAAATCCCGGGCCACCTAATCTCCGAGTGTAGGAAACGAGCCTACAATAATCAACGGTTCCAGGGAAACGAGAACCGCCCACGAGAACCCCCGAGCGCGCCTCGTGGAGCACCCCCACAGCAGACGCGCTCCGCACTTCCGATAATCGCGGATCGAGAAGACCAGGACAAGCACGAATGTGTACAGTCCAATTAAAACCGGCTCGACTCGTACCTGCAGTCATGCTACATTCTGTCGACCTAAACGAAGCAACAGAAGCTATGGTCGACACAGGATCGGAAATCAATATAATTAAACAAAAATCATTGGTCGAACCCGAGTTAATCAATACCCAAGAAAGGGTGATTATTACAGGTATTACCAACCACACCATCACCACCCTTGGCACGTTCGAATTGAACATTTTCAATCACAAGGTGATATTTCATGTCGTCACCGACGATCTACCAATTCCCCAAAATAGCATAATTGGCTCAGAATTTTTTCGAAACCAATCCGTCGACATTGTCTATTCGGAAAGTTGCCTCCGTTTCCACGGTACCACCATACCATTCCTTAATCGTGAACCGATCACGCTACCTGCTAGATCGAAAACGGTCATCCCCATACACATCCTGAATCCAAATCTTGGCGAAGGCTACGTGCCGCGTCAAAACCTCGGCGAAGGAGTCCATTTAGGACACGCCATAATTAAATCAAAGCAAGGAAAAGCTTATCTCCCCGCAGTCAATACAACCAATCAAAGTATTGTACTGCAAGAACCCAACATCGAACTCGAGGAGTTCGAAGAACCCTCACTAATTCCTCTTTCGCATACCCCTTCTATTTCTCCCACCACAGTGCACCCACCTACTAAATCTTTACTAAATCCAGGTGCGCTGTGCGTCCAATCTCAACCCCCTCCAAAAGCATGCGAATCCAATTCTACACTCCCACCTCGCATGTCGGAGTCCCCTTCTAAAGAGTCCAAGCTGATTCTACCTACCCCCAAAACCTGCAAAAAGGAATCCTCTGAGGCCACTTCGAATTCTAATTCATTATTCCCTTGCCATCATATTCGTCAACATGCGAAACCTCTAATATCCCCCGATACAAATCCCCGTGGAAACGACCGTATATCCGCAATCATGCAACATTTAAATACGGAGCACTTGAACCCCGAAGAAAGAAACAGTGTCGGAAATCTTGTTGATCAATACAACACGATATTTCATTTACCCGAAAGCCAACTCGGCCACACCGACGCAATAACGCATCGAATTACGACAACAGATGATCGTCCTATAAACGTGAAACAATATCGTTTCCCACCAATTCACAAAGAGGAGATTAACAAACAAGTAAACGAACTGCTCGACAACGATATCATACAACCATCGACATCTCCCTACAATTCTCCTATCTGGATCGTCCCCAAAAAACCAGGACCAGATGGGCAAAAGAAATGGCGAATGGTAATCGATTACCGATTATTAAATGCCAAAACGATACCAGACGCCTACCCGTTGCCCAACATTACTGATATATTGGATCAGCTGGGCGGCGCCAAATATTTTTCCGTCTTCGACCTAGCGTCAGGATTCCACCAGATCCCAATGGACAAATCTGACACACAAAAGACGGCATTCTCTACTCCTTACGGGCATTACGAATTTAAACGAATGCCATTCGGCCTAAGAAACGCACCAGCTACTTTCCAGCGATTAATGGATCACGTTCTTTCTGGACTTCAAGGAATAGAAATGTTCGTATATTTAGACGACATTGTCATATACGCAAGTTCCGTCAGGGAACACGAAATAAAATTCCGGAAATTAGCTGGAAAATTGCAAAAAGCCAACCTCAAGCTACAGCCAGAAAAATGCGAGTTCTTACGAAAAGAAGTGGCATATTTGGGCCACATCATTACCGAGAATGGAGTCCGACCTGACCCAAAGAAAATAGAGGCAGTGGCAAAGTTTCCTACACCAAACAACCCAAGAAAGATCAAGAGTTTCCTCGGTCTCGCCGGATATTATAGGAAATTTATACCAAATTTTTCAAAAATCGCCAGACCTTTAACAAATCTGTTGAAAAAACAGATAAAATTTTCTTGGGGTCATAAAGAACAGGAATCGTTTGAATATTTACGACAACAATTGACCACTCAACCAATTTTACAATTCCCGGACTTCACAAAACAATTCCACGTCACAACAGACGCATCTTGTAACGCCATCGGTGGAGTTCTAAGCCAGACCGTTGAAAACAAAGAGTTACCAATATCTTATGCATCAAGAACATTGAATAATGCAGAGGAAAATTATTCGACGATAGAGAAAGAACTATTGGCCATTGTATATTGCGTGGGACACTTCAGGCCCTACCTGTATGGCAAAACCTTTAGTCTGTATACGGATCACAAACCACTGGTATGGTTACACAGCGTTAAAGATCCTACATCCCGCTTAGTTAGATGGAGATTAAAACTAGCGGAGTACGACTATGAAATTCGCTACCAACCAGGGAAGACCAATTACATTGCAGATGCACTGTCACGAATAAACCACGCAAAAATACTGCCTATAAGAGCCCGATCAACTAGCGACAGTGACCCAGACGAAGACTTGCCTGTCGCGAAAAGACACAAACGCGCCGCATCACGTACGGTTCCGCAAGAACCGGCAACGCCATCAAACCAGTCAACAAATCCATCGGAATCAAATAGTTCCACACCGGAAACACTCACCCCCGAACGGATAGCAGATGATAGCGATTACTTGCCGTCTCAGACTTCGTTCACAGAGCCATTAACGCATCTGAACGAAGTACAACCGATAGATATATCGGACGACCACTCAGACACAGCCTCTGAAAATAGCTCCTCAGAGGAGGAAAACGAAACAACACCCGTAATAACGCCTGGTAACGAATTCGGCTTCCAAATCATCGAATCCAACGATCCCCTTACCTTGATCCACGATAATCACGTGTTCCTCGTTACTACAAGAGGAGAACCCTGTGACGAAGGATCAAAAGAACTCCAACGAGGCAATATTCTACCACAGGGCATGAAACTGACCCTGGGAAGAGCAAGGGTATTCGAAAACAGAAACAGACAACTGATAGCCCTAGCGATACAGGAAAGAGTTGTGATGCAACCGGATCCAGCGATCCTAGAAGAATGCATATCGTCCCTACGAGATGTTATATGCGAAATGGGTCTCCAAACGATCTGCATCGCGAAACAACCAATGCTCGGAACAGAACCCTGGAATACAGTATTGGAATTACTAAAAACCTACCTCTCAGAACTCAACGTTACAATAACAGTAACATCGCAATCTGTCAGAATCCCTGAAGAAACGGAAAAACAGGCTATCATCGCAGAAAACCACTGCTCCGCTATAGCCGGCCACAAGGGAGTCACTAAGACATATGGTCGGATACGACAACAATACTTCTGGAAAAATATGAAAAAGGAAATACAAACCTTCATCCAGAATTGCCTAGAATGTCGAAGGAAAAAACTCGTACGCGTGAAAACGCGTCAACCGATGATAATAACAGACACGCCCGGGTCGGCATTCGATAAAGTAAGCATGGACGTCGTTGGACCCCTTCCGTCCACTAGAAAAGGAAATTCATACATCCTTACCATTCAAGACCTACTCACGAAATTTTCCTTAGCAATTCCGTTACCTAACGTAAAATCCGCCCAAATTGCGGACGCTTTCATAAAAGAGTTCATTTGTCGCTACGGAACTCCCCGAGCGATCCTTACCGATCAAGGAACCAATTTCGTAGGCACTTTCATTAAAACAATAACCAAAAGATTTAAAATCCAACACTTCAAATCCACGTCATTTCACCCACAAACTAACGGTTCCATAGAAAGATCGCATCACGTACTTGCAGAATATTTAAAAATGTACGTAACGGCCAACAAAGAATGGGACGAATGGACCAACCTCGCTTCCTTCTCCTATAATACCAGTATCCACGAAGGAACACGATACACACCACATCAATTGGTCTTCGGCAAAGTTGCTAGAACCCCAACCACGGAAAGTAGAACAAGTAATACGGGAATAATCACTTACAATGATTATCTCAGTAATCTAAACCGCATCATTACCGAAACACAAAGGTTAGCGCGTTCCAACCTACAGAAAGCGAAAGAAAAATCGAAGGAACAGTACGATAAACGAATCCACTCATACGACTTCCAAGTGGGCGAATCCATCTTCGTACTAAAACAACCAAAAAAAGGAAAATTCGACGATAATTATACGGGACCACACACGATATTGGAAGTATACCCAAATAAAAACCTGAAAATCACGTGGAGAAGGGGTACCAAAATCATCCATTCGAATACAGCAAGACCGTCACGCCTCCAAGACACAGTCGGTTTAACTTGAAAAAGGAGAGAGGGAAAATCCCCCCCCCCCCCTAATCTACACAATATAATCGAGATCAACGACGAAAATCGATCATTCGTACAGCAACCATGTGTCTACACAGTCAACGTCGTACATCCACGGAAGAGAAGCGATTTGAATACTTAGATCAATTCGCTAGATTCAAGTGCTACACCGGCACACTATACATAAACAGTAAAAACGAGGAAATGTGTGAAAGTTGTGTAAAATTAGAACCGAAGCAAGGAATCACAACACACAGGGTTCTGCACCATATACACGATATCGGAATGGCAAACAAATGCTCGAAATGCTCGGGAGAGGTATTGACACCAACACAGCTGATCGAATGTATTCATTGCTCCGTCAAACTAATGGAAGCGGCAACGCCATTTATATTTGCACGAACACCATTTATATTCCGAATAACACCACAAAGCGAAAGAAATCATAATAATACAGGATAACCCCCTTCCCCACCATTCCCCCTGGTCACCCAGAATCTCTACCCCTCCCCCCCCAAAAAAAACCTTCCCCTCACCCGCCAAAGTGACCCACACAAAAAACCCTTCCCCCCCCCTCAAAAAGAAAAAAACCTTCCCCTCACCCACCAAATTACCCCCACCCTTCACCTTTTTTTGTACCCATTGCTTCCCCCTCTTCTCACTATTACCCCCCCCCTCACAAAACTAAACATCCTATATAAACAATGGTAATCGCCAAATCTGCATAGTCGATCATTATGGAGCAAACTAAAAATTTCAAGAAAACCCACCGCGCTGGAAGGAAGATACAGTATCGCAGAATCTTACGTTGGCTGTACGAGGACACATCGTCCACCGGGCACCTGAGAAATTTCGGGATCCCAGACGATCCCAACGAGTGGCTGCCCAAACCACGGGAACAACCCCGGATCACGAAGATCACAAAAATGCCGGAGGGCTACGAGTGGGACCCGGTAAAATTCCGCGTACGGGTCAAAATGACACTTCAGGCGCAGCCACCACCACCACCAGCCGCACAAACTGCGAGGGGCCACCCAGAGGTGGAAATAGTCACGCTGGAGTAGGCCCTCCACCCAGCTAAAAGAGAAGCCATTATTTTCATTTTTACTTTTATTTTACACTTTTTATCCTCCCCGCATAACTGCAGTAGCGTTATTTAACTTCACCCTTTTATTATTACTATTAGTATTATTATCATTATTATTACTACTACTATTATTACTACGACTACTATTACTACTACTACCATTATTATTATTATTATTATTATTATTATCATCATTATTACTACTACTACTACTACTACTACTACTACTACTACTACTACGAGCCACAAGTGCAAACAAATGTTCATTTAATTTATTTTTATTTTTATTTTCTTGACAATCCCCATTTTTCGGACACACGCCACATACAATTATTATTTTCTATTTTGGCATCCGACTCAACACGAACTATATATTTTGTTTTACTCTTATTTCCCACCTTCCCTCCACTTTCAAAAAAAAAAAAAGTGTAAAATTTATTTTTCTACGAAAAAGGAAATTTTTCCTTTTTTTTTCCCCCGAGGGGTGACGTGTGACGTTCGTCACCACAGTCCGTCCTGCTCTTGCAAGCCCAGGCCGTTCCTGTGGTATATTTTTAAGGGGCCTGCCCCTCATTCATACGCCACTATTTCAAATCTCACAAGAATAAAGTTTCAAGGGACCGTTTCCCTATTGATACGGTCCGTTCCAGTCTAGTGAACCCACTACGTCGCAACCCCCACCAGAAGTCGAAATCATCGAGACAGCGGATCAAATCGATCATTAGTAGTCGACAGTTCGAACCGACAACACCATTCCTGCACCTGAATTATCTCACGAAATACGATAAAGACATAGTCTGAGAACAGAATTATTTCACGAAATACGATAAGGACATAGTCTGAGAACAGAATTATTTCACGAAATACGATAAGAACATAGTCTCAGAACAGAATTATTTCACAAAATACGATAAAGGACTTAGACGCAGGAACGTCGATCCACCTCCAGTGATCCACTACCCCTTCCACTGGAACAACTTGACATGTGATTGGGACTACCCCCTTCCACCAACGTTGGACTATAAGGGAAGCAGCTGGACACCTACGAAGTCAGTTGAATTCAGGAATCAGTCGAAAGCAGTCGAAGTCAGGAGTCAGTTGAATTCAGGAATCAGTCGAAAGCAGTCGAAGTCAGGAGTCAGTTGAATTCAGGAATCAGTCGAAAGCAGTCGAAGTCAGGAGTCAGTCGAAGTCAGGAGTCAGTCGAAGTCAGTCCAAGTCAGGAGTCAGTCGAAGTCACGAGTCAGCTGAAGTCTGAAGTCAGAATTCTTCGGTGCACCATCCAGTGCAACGACTGTTCGCGTTCACCTTCCTCAATCCAACCTTTTAACCATTTACCTACTTCCATCATTCTCGATGATGAAACCGAGAGCACTTTGAACTATTTGTAGTTCTGGCCTTCAAACTGAGAGGATACACCACCTCCTTCCTAATCCCCTTATACGTCGATATTGCTGCGTGCGGACCAGCACAGAATAAATTCATTTGTGTGTGCGAACGTGCGTGTATCAAGAACCTTAGTCGTGAGAGGAGTCGCCAACCACTTTTTCACCCCTGTCCTATACCTACACGTTCGAGCACGGCGGACTGGATCTAGCCTCTCGAGCTCCCCCACTACCACATTCCTGGCGGACTGGGTCCAGCCGTTTGTGCGTCCTTCAATTTCCCTCGAACTAGGCGGACTGGGTCTAGCCGTTCGAGTTCCCTCACCTACCACAATCTTGGCGGACTAGGTCTAGCCGTTTGTGAAGTCTCCAATTTTCCTCGAACTAGGCGGACTGGGTCCAGCCGTTCGACCTACCGTACCCACCCACAATCTTGGCGGACTTGGTCCAGCCGTTTGCGTGTGCGTACTCCAATTCACGGCCCAGGCGGACTAGGTCCAGCCGACCGGGGATCCCATCCCGACATTCTCTCTCTGGCGACGGAACGACGTAACTCGTCCTACGTCGCAACGAACCGTAACCATCAAAATAAATTCGCACGCGTAAAAACGTAACGTCTTCGCGGACCCCGCGTGAGACGTAACAATACACTACAAATTACCATAATTTCTAAGGTATTTTCAATGATACACTGTAAGGTATTTTCAATGATATACTACTATTAATTATAAGGTATTTTCAATGATACACTGCATAATACGTTATATTATAAGGTATTTTCAATGATCCACTGCATATTACGTTATATTATAAGGTATTTTCATTGATACACTACAAATTACCATATATTCTAAGGTATTTTCAATGATACACTGCATATTACGTTATATTATTAGGTATTTTCAATGATACACTGCATATTACGTTATATTATAAGGTATTTTCAATGATACACTGCATATTACGTTATATTATTAGGTATTTTCAATGATACACTGCATATTACGTTATATTATAAGGTATTTTCCATGATACAATACAACTTACGATATATTATAAGGTATTTTCAATGATACACTGCATATTACGTTATATTATAAGGTATTTTCAATGATACACTGCATATTACGTTATATTTTAAGGTATTTTCAATGATACACTGCATATTACGTTATATTATAAGGTATTTTCAATGATATACTGCATATTACGTTATATTATAAGGTATTTTCAATGATACACTGCATATTACGTTATATTATAAGGTATTTTCAATGGTAAACTACATATTACATTATTTTATAGTATTTTCAATGATACACTGCATATTACATTATTTTATAAGGTGTTTTCAATGATACACTGTATATTACGATATATTATAAGGTATTTTCAATGATACACTGCATATTACGTTATATTATAAGGTATTTTCAATGATACACTGCATATTACGTTATATTATAAGGTATTATCAATGGTACACTGCATATTACGTTATATTATAAGGTATTTTCAATGATACACTGCATATTACGTTATATTATAAGGTATTTTCATTGATACACTACAAATTACCATAATTTCTAAGGTATTTTCAATGATACACTGTAAGGTATTTTCAATGATAAACTACTATAAATTATAAGGTATTTTCAATGATACACTGCATATTACGTTATATTTTAAGGTATTTTCAATGATACACTGCATATTACGTTATATTATAAGGTATTTTCAATGATACACTGCATATTACGTTATATTATAAGGTATTTTCAATGATACACTGCGTATTACGTTATATTTTAAGGTATTTTCAATGATACACTGCATATTACGTTATATTATAAGGTATTTTCAATGATACACTACAAATTACGATATATTATAAGGTATTTTCATTGATACACTACAAATTACCATAATTTCTAAGGTATTTTCAATGATACACTGTACGGTATTTTCAATGATAAACTACTATAAATTATAAGGTATTTTCAATGATACACTGCATATTACGTTATATCATAAGGTATTTTCAATGATACACTGCATATTACGTTATATTATAAGGTATTTTCAATGATACAATACAACTTACGATATATTATAAGGTATTTTCATTGATACACTACAAATTACCATAATTTCTAAGGTATTTTCAATGATACACTGTAAGGTATTTTCAATGATATACTACTATTAATTATAAGGTATTTTCAATGATACACTGCATAATACGTTATATTATAAGGTATTTTCAATGATCCACTGCATATTACGTTATATTATAAGGTATTTTCATTGATACACTACAAATTACCATATATTCTAAGGTATTTTCAATGATACACTGCATATTACGTTATATTATTAGGTATTTTCAATGATACACTGCATATTACGTTATATTATAAGGTATTTTCAATGATACACTGCATATTACGTTATATTATTAGGTATTTTCAATGATACACTGCATATTACGTTATATTATAAGGTATTTTCCATGATACAATACAACTTACGATATATTATAAGGTATTTTCAATGATACACTGCATATTACGTTATATTATAAGGTATTTTCAATGATACACTGCATATTACGTTATATTTTAAGGTATTTTCAATGATACACTGCATATTACGTTATATTATAAGGTATTTTCAATGATATACTGCATATTACGTTATATTATTAGGTATTTTCAATGATACACTGCATATTACGTTATATTATAAGGTATTTTCAATGGTAAACTACATATTACATTATTTTATAGTATTTTCAATGATACACTGCATATTACATTATTTTATAAGGTGTTTTCAATGATACACTGTATATTACGATATATTATAAGGTATTTTCAATGATACACTGCATATTACGTTATATTATAAGGTATTTTCAATGATACACTGCATATTACGTTATATTATAAGGTATTATCAATGGTACACTGCATATTACGTTATATTATAAGGTATTTTCAATGATACACTGCATATTACGTTATATTATAAGGTATTTTCAATGATACACTACAAATTACGATATATTATAAGGTATTTTCATTGATACACTACAAATTACCATAATTTCTAAGGTATTTTCAATGATACACTGTAAGGTATTTTCCATGATAAACTACTATAAATTATAAGGTATTTTCAATGATACACTGCATAATACGTTATATTATAAGGTATTTTCAATGATCCACTGCATATTACGTTATATTATAAGGTATTTTCATTGATACACTACAAATTACCATATATTCTAAGGTATTTTCAATGATACACTGCATATTACGTTATATTATTAGGTATTTTCAATGATACACTGCACATTACGTTATATTATAAGGTATTTTCAATGATACACTGCATATTACGTTATATTATTAGGTATTTTCAATGATACACTGCATATTACGTTATATTATAAGGTATTTTCAATGATACAATACAACTTACGATATATTATAAGGTATTTTCAATGATACACTGTATATTACGATATATTATAAGGTATTTTCAATGATACACTGCATATTACGTTATATTATAAGGTATTTTCAATGATACACTGCGTATTACGTTATATTATAAGGTATTTTCAGTGATACACTACTAATTACCATAATTTCTAAGGTATTTTCAAAGATACACTGTAAGGTATTTTCAATGATAAACTACTATAAATTATAAGGTATTTTCAATGATACACTGCATATTACGTTATATCATAAGGTATTTTCAATGATACACTGCATATTACGTTATATTATAAGGTATTTTCAATGATACAATACAACTTACGATATATTATAAGGTATTTTCATTGATACACTACAAATTACCATAATTTCTAAGGTATTTTCAATGATACACTGTACGGTATTTTCAATGATAAACTACTATAAATTATAAGGTATTTTCAATGATACACTGCATATTACGTTATATCATAAGGTATTTTCAATGATACACTGCATATTACGTTATATTATAAGGTATTATCAATGGTACACTACAAATTACGATATATTATAAGGTATTTTCGATGATACACTGCATATTACGTTATATCATAAGGTATTTTCAATGATGCACTGCATATTACGTTATATTATAAGGTATTTTCAATGATACACTGCATATTACGTTATATTATAAGGTATTTTCATTGATTCATTTCAAATTACCATATATTCTAAGGTATTTTCAATGATTCACTGCATAATACGTTATATTTTAAGGTATTTTCAATGATACACTACAAATTACGATATATTCTAAGGTATTTTCATTGATACACTACAAATTACCATAATTTCTAAGGTATTTTCAATGATACACTGTAAGGTATTTTCCATGATAAACTACTATAAATTATAAGGTATTTTCAATGATACACTGCATAATACGTTATATTATAAGGTATTTTCAATGATCCACTGCATATTACGTTATATTATAAGGTATTTTCATTGATACACTACAAATTACCATATATTCTAAGGTATTTTCAATGATACACTGCATATTACGTTATATTATTAGGTATTTTCAATGATACACTGCATATTACGTTATATTATAAGGTATTTTCAATGATACACTGCATATTACGTTATATTATTAGGTATTTTCAATGATACACTGCATATTACGTTATATTGTAAGGTATTTTCCATGATACAATACAACTTACGATATATTATAAGGTATTTTCAATGATACACTGCATATTACGTTATATTATAAGGTATTTTCAATGATACACTGCATATTACGTTATATTTTAAGGTATTTTCAATGATACACTGCATATTACGTTATATTATAAGGTATTTTCAATGATATACTGCATATTACGTTATATTATTAGGTATTTTCAATGATACACTGCATATTACGTTATATTATAAGGTATTTTCAATGGTAAACTACATATTACATTATTTTATAGTATTTTCAATGATACACTGCATATTACATTATTTTATAAGGTGTTTTCAATGATACACTGTATATTACGATATATTATAAGGTATTTTCAATGATACACTGCATATTACGTTATATTATAAGGTATTTTCAATGATACACTGCATATTACGTTATATTATAAGGTATTATCAATGGTACACTGCATATTACGTTATATTATAAGGTATTTTCAATGATACACTGCATATTACGTTATATTATAAGGTATTTTCAATGATACACTACAAATTACGATATATTATAAGGTATTTTCATTGATACACTACAAATTACCATAATTTCTAAGGTATTTTCAATGATACACTGTAAGGTTTTTTCCATGATAAACTACTATAAATTATAAGGTATTTTCAATGATACACTGCATAATACGTTATATTATAAGGTATTTTCAATGATCCACTGCATATTACGTTATATTATAAGGTATTTTCATTGATACACTACAAATTACCATATATTCTAAGGTATTTTCAATGATACACTGCATATTACGTTATATTATTAGGTATTTTCAATGATACACTGCACATTACGTTATATTATAAGGTATTTTCAATGATACACTGCATATTACGTTATATTATAAGGTATTTTCAATGATACACTGCGTATTACGTTATATTATAAGGTATTTTCAGTGATACACTACTAATTACCATAATTTCTAAGGTATTTTCAAAGATACACTGTAAGGTATTTTCAATGATAAACTACTATAAATTATAAGGTATTTTCAATGATACACTGCATATTACGTTATATCATAAGGTATTTTCAATGATACACTTCATATTACGTTATATTATAAGGTATTTTCAATGATACAATACAACTTACGATATATTATAAGGTATTTTCATTGATACACTACAAATTACCATAATTTCTAAGGTATTTTCAATGATACACTGTACGGTATTTTCAATGATAAACTACTATAAATTATAAGGTATTTTCAATGATACACTGCATATTACGTTATATCATAAGGTATTTTCAATGATACACTGCATATTACGTTATATTATAAGGTATTATCAATGGTACACTACAAATTACGATATATTATAAGGTATTTTCGATGATCCACTGCATATTACGTTAAATCATAAGGTATTTTCAATGATGCACTGCATATTACGTTATATTATAAGGTATTTTCAATGATACACTGCATATTACGTTATATTATAAGGTATTTTCATTGATTCATTTCAAATTACCATATATTCTAAGGTATTTTCAATGATTCACTGCATAATACGTTATATTATAAGGTATTTTCAATGATCCACTGCATATTACGTTATATTATAAGGTATTTTCATTGATACACTACAAATTACCATATATTCTAAGGTATTTTCAATGATACACTGCATATTACGTTATATTATAAGGTATTTTCATTGATACACTACAAATTACCATATATTCTAAGGTATTTTCAATGATACACTGCATATTACGTTATATTATTAGGTATTTTCAATGATACACTGCATATTACGTTATATTATAAGGTATTTTCAATGATACAATACATCTTACGATATATTATAAGGTATTTTCAATGATACACTGCATATTACGTTATATTATAAGGTATTTTCAATGATACACTGCATATTACGTTATATTTTAAGGTATTTTCAATGATACACTACAAATTACGATATATTATAAAGTATTTTCATTGATACACTACAAATTACCATAATTTCTAAGGTATTTTCAATGATACACTGTAAGGTATTTTCCATGATAAACTACTATAAATTATAAGGTATTTTCAATGATACACTGCATAATACGTTATATTATAAGGTATTTTCAATGATCCACTGCATATTACGTTATATTATAAGGTATTTTCATTGATACACTACAAATTACCATATATTCTAAGGTATTTTCAATGATACACTGCATATTACGTTATATTATTAGGTATTTTCAATGATACACTGCACATTACGTTATATTATAAGGTATTTTCAATGATACACTGCATATTACGTTATATTATTAGGTATTTTCAATGATACACTGCATATTACGTTATATTATAAGGTATTTTCAATGATACAATACAACTTACGATATATTATAAGGTATTTTCAATGATACACTGTATATTACGATATATTATAAGGTATTTTCAATGATACACTGCATATTACGTTATATTATAAGGTATTTTCAATGATACACTGCGTATTACGTTATATTATAAGGTATTTTCAGTGATACACTACTAATTACCATAATTTCTAAGGTATTTTCAAAGATACACTGTAAGGTATTTTCAATGATAAACTACTATAAATTATAAGGTATTTTCAATGATACACTGCATATTACGTTATATTATAAGGTATTTTCAATGATACACTGCATATTACGTTATATTATAAGGTATTTTCAATGATACAATACAACTTACGATATATTATAAGGTATTTTCAATGATATACTGCATATTACGTTACATTATAAGGTATTTTCAATGATACAATACAACTTACGATATATTATAAGGTATTTTCAATGATACACTGTAAGGTATTTTCAATGATAAACTACTATAAATTATAAGTTATTTTCAATGATACACTGCATATTACGTTATATTATAAGGTATTATCAAAGGTACACTACAAATTACGATATATTATAAGGTATTTTCAATGATACACTGCATATTACGTTATATTATAAGGTATTTTCAATGATACACTACAAATTACGATATATTATAAGGTATTTTCAATGATACACTGCATATTACGTTATATTATAAGGTATTTTCAATGATACACTGCATATTACTTTATATTATAAGATATTTTCAATGATAGACTGCATAATACATTACATTATAAGGTATTTTCAATGATACACGGCATATTACATTATATTATAGGGTATTTTCAATGATACACTGCATATTACGTTATATTATAAGGTATTTTCAATGATACACTGCATATTACGTTATATTATAAGGTATTTTCAATGATACACTGCATATTACTATATATTATAAGATATTTTCAATGATAGACTGCATATCACGTTACATTATAAGGTATTTTGAATGATACACTGCATATTACATTATATTATAGGGTATTTTCAATGATACACTGCATATTACGTTATATTATAAGGTATTTTCAATGATACACTGCATATTACGTTATATTATAAGGTATTTTCATTGATACACTACAAATTACCATAATTTCTAAGGTATTTTCAATGATACACTGTAAGGTATTTTCAATGATAAACTACTATAAATTATAAGGTATTTTCAATGATACACTGCATATTACGTTATATTTTAAGGTATTTTCAATGATACACTGCATATTACGTTATATTATAAGGTATTTTCAATGATACACTGCATATTACGTTATATTATAAGGTATTTTCAATGATACACTGCGTATTACGTTATATTTTAAGGTATTTTCAATGATACACTGCATATTACGTTATATTATAAGGTATTTTCATTGATACACTGCATATTACGTTATATTATAAGGTATTTTCATTGATTCATTTCAAATTACCATATATTCTAAGGTATTTTCAATGATTCACTGCATAATACGTTATATTATAAGGTATTTTCAATGATCCACTGCATATTACGTTATATTATAAGGTATTTTCATTGATACACTACAAATTACCATATATTCTAAGGTATTTTCAATGATCCACTGCATATTACGTTATATTATAAGGTATTTTCATTGATACACTACAAATTACCATATATTCTAAGGTATTTTCAATGATACACTGCATATTACGTTATATTATTAGGTATTTTCAATGATACACTGCATATTACGTTATATTATAAGGTATTTTCAATGATACAATACAACTTACGATATATTATAAGGTATTTTCAATGATACACTGTATATTACGATATATTATAAGGTATTTTCAATGATACACTGCATATTACGTTATATTATAAGGTATTTTCAATGATACACTGCGTATTACGTTATATTATAAGGTATTTTCAGTGATACACTACTAATTACCATAATTTCTAAGGTATTTTCAAAGATACACTGTAAGGTATTTTCAATGATAAACTACTATAAATTATAAGGTATTTTCAATGATACACTGCATATTACGTTATATCATAAGGTATTTTCAATGATACACTGCATATTACGTTATATTATAAGGTATTTTCAATGATACAATACAACTTACGATATATTATAAGGTATTTTCAATGATATACTGCATATTACGTTACATTATAAGGTATTTTCAATGATACAATACAACTTACGATATATTATAAGGTATTTTCAATGATACACTGCATATTACGTTATATTATAAGGTATTTTCAATGATACACTGCATATTACGTTATATTATAAGGTATTTTCAATGATACACTGCATATTACGTTATATTTCAAGGTATTTTCAATGATACACTACAAATTACGATATATTATAAGGTATTTTCATTGATACACTACAAATTACCATAATTTCTAAGGTATTTTCAATGATACACTGTAAGGTATTTTCCATGATAAACTACTATAAATTATAAGGTATTTTCAATGATACACTGCATAATACGTTATATTATAAGGTATTTTCAATGATACACTACAAATTACGATATATTATAAGGTATTTTCATTGATACACTACAAATTACCATAATTTCTAAGGTATTTTCAATGATACACTGTAAGGTATTTTCCATGATAAACTACTATAAATTATAAGGTATTTTCAATGATACACTGCATAATACGTTATATTATAAGGTATTTTCAATGATCCACTGCATATTACGTTATATTATAAGGTATTTTCATTGATACACTACAAATTACCATATATTCTAAGGTATTTTCAATGATACACTGCATATTACGTTATATTATTAGGTATTTTCAATGATACACTGCACATTACGTTATATTATAAGGTATTTTCAATGATACACTGCATATTACGTTATATTATTAGGTATTTTCAATGATACACTGCATATTACGTTATATTAAAGGTATTTTCAATGATACACTGCATATTACGTTATATTATAAGGTATTTTCAATGATACACTGCGTATTACGATATATTATAAGGTATTTTCATTGATACACTACAAATTACCATAATTTCTAAGGTATTTTCAATGATACACTGTACGGTATTTTCAATGATAAACTACTATAAATTATAAGGTATTTTCAATGATACACTGCATATTACGTTATATCATAAGGTATTTTCAATGATACACTGCATATTACGTTATATTATAAGGTATTATCAATGGTACACTACAAATTACGATATATTATAAGGTATTTTCGATGATCCACTGCATATTACGTTATATCATAAGGTATTTTCAATGATGCACTGCATATTACGTTATATTATAAGGTATTTTCAATGATACACTGCATTTTACGTTATATTATAAGGTATTTTCATTGATTCATTTCAAATTACCATATATTCTAAGGTATTTTCAATGATTCACTGCATAATACGTTATATTATAAGGTATTTTCAATGATCCACTGCATATTACGTTATATTATAAGGTATTTTCATTGATACACTACAAATTACCATATATTCTAAGGTATTTTCAATGATCCACTGCATATTACGTTATATAATAAGGTATTTTCATTGATACACTACAAATTACCATATATTCTAAGGTATTTTCAATGATACACTGCATATTACGTTATATTATAAGGTATTTTCAATGATACACTGCATATTACGTTATATTATAGGGTATTTTCAATGATACACTGCATATTACGTTATATTATTAGGTATTTTCAATGATACACTGCACATTACGTTATATTATAAGGTATTTTCAATGATACACTGCATATTACTTTATATTATAAGATATTTTCAATGATAGACTGCATAATAAATTACATTATAAGGTATTTTCAATGATACACGGCATATTACATTATATTATAGGGTATTTTAAATGATACACTGCATATTACGTTATATTATAAGGTATTTTCAATGATACACTGCATATTACGTTATATTATAAGGTATTTTCAATGATACACTGCATATTACTATATATTATAAGATATTTTCAATGATAGACTGCATATCACGTTACATTATAAGGTATTTTCAATGATACACTGCATATTACATTATATTATAGGGTATTTTCAATGATACACTGCATATTACGTTATATTATTAGGTATTTTCAATGATACACTGCACATTACGTTATATTATAGGTATTTTCAATGATACACTGCATATTACGTTATATTATTAGGTATTTTCAATGATACACTGCATATTACGTTATATTATAAGGTATTTTCAATGATACAATACAACTTACGATATATTATAAGGTATTTTCAATGATACACTGTATATTACGATATATTATAAGGTATTTTCAATGATACACTGCATATTACGTTATATTATAAGGTATTTTCAATGATACACTGCGTATTACGTTATATTATAAGGTATTTTCAGTGATACACTACTAATTACCATAATTTCTAAGGTATTTTCAAAGATACACTGTAAGGTATTTTCAATGATAAACTACTATAAATTATAAGGTATTTTCAATGATACACTGCATATTACGTTATATCATAAGGTATTTTCAATGATACACTGCATATTACGTTATATTATAAGGTATTTTCAATGATACAATACAACTTACGATATATTATAAGGTATTTTCAATGATATACTGCATATTACGTTACATTATAAGGTATTTTCAATGATACAATACAACTTACGATATATTATAAGGTATTTTCAATGATACACTGTAAGGTATTTTCAATGATAAACTACTATAAAATTATAAGGTATTTTCAATGATACACTGCATATTACGTTATATTATAAGGTATTATCAATGTTACACTACAATTACGATATATTATAAGGTATTTTCAATGATACACTGCATATTACGTTATATTATAAGGTATTTTCAATGATACACTACAAATTACGATATATTATAAGGTATTTTCAATGATACACTGCATATTACGTTATATTATAAGGTATTTTCAATGATACACTGCATATTACTTTATATTATAAGATATTTTCAATGATAGACTGCATAATACATTACATTATAAGGTATTTTCAATGATACACGGCATATTACATTATATCATAGGGTATTTTAAATGATACACTGCATATTACGTTATATTATAAGGTATTTTCAATGATACACTGCATATTACGTTATATTATAAGGTATTTTCAATGATACACTGCATATTACTATATATTATAAGATATTTTCAATGATAGACTGCATATCACGTTACATTATAAGGTATTTTCAATGATACACTGCATATTACATTATATTATAGGGTATTTTCAATGATACACTGCATATTACGTTATATTATAAGGTATTTTCAATGATACACTGCATATTACGTTATATTATAGGGTATTTTCAATGATACACTGCATATTACGTTATATTATTAGGTATTTTCAATGATACACTGCACATTACGTTATATTATAAGGTATTTTCAATGATACACTGCATATTACTTTATATTATAAGATATTTTCAATGATAGACTGCATAATACATTACATTATAAGGTATTTTCAATGATACACGCATATTACATTATATTATAGGGTATTTTAAATGATACACTGCATATTACGTTATATTATAAGGTATTTTCAATGATACACTGCATATTACGTTATATTATAAGGTATTTTCAATGATACACTGCATATTACTATATATTATAAGATATTTTCAATGATAGACTGCATATCACGTTACATTATAAGGTATTTCAATGATACACTGCATATTACATTATATTATAGGGTATTTTCAATGATACACTGCATATTACGTTATATTATTAGGTATTTTCAATGATACACTGCACATTACGTTATATTATAAGGTATTTTCAATGATACACTGCATATTACGTTATATTATTAGGTATTTTCAATGATACACTGCATATTACGTTATATTATAAGGTATTTTCAATGATACAATACAACTTACGATATATTATAAGGTATTTTCAATGATACACTGTATATTACGATATATTATAAGGTATTTTCAATGATACACTGCATATTACGTTATATTATAAGGTATTTTCAATGATACACTGCGTATTACGTTATATTATAAGGTATTTTCAGTGATACACTACTAATTACCATAATTTCTAAGGTATTTTCAAAGATACACTGTAAGGTATTTTCAATGATAAACTACTATAAATTATAAGGTATTTTCAATGATACACTGCATATTACGTTATATTATAGGGTATTTTCAATGATACACTGCATATTACGTTATATTATAAGGTATTTTCAATGATACAATACAACTTACGATATATTATAAGGTATTTTCAATGATATACTGCATATTACGTTACATATAAGGTATTTTCAATGATACAATACAACTTACGATATATTATAAGGTATTTTCAATGATACACTGTAAGGTATTTTCAATGATAAACTACTATAAATTATAAGGTATTTTCAATGATACACTGCATATTACGTTATATTATAAGGTATTATCAAAGGTACACTACAAATTACGATATATTATAAGGTATTTTCAATGATACACTGCATATTACGTTATATTATAAGGTATTTTCAATGATACACTACAAATTTACGATATATTATAAGGTATTTTCAATGATACACTGCATATTACGTTATATTATAAGGTATTTTCAATGATACACTGCATATTACTTTATATTATAAGATATTTTCAATGATAGACTGCATAATACATTACATTATAAGGTATTTTCAATGATACACGGCATATTACATTATATCATAGGGTATTTTAAATGATACACTGCATATTACGTTATATTATAAGGTATTTTCAATGATACACTGCATATTACGTTATATTATAAGGTATTTTCAATGATACACTGCATATTACTATATATTATAAGATATTTTCAATGATAGACTGCATATCACGTTACATTATAAGGTATTTTCAATGATACACTGCATATTACATTATATTATAGGGTATTTTCAATGATACACTGCATATTACGTTATATTATAAGGTATTTTCAATGATACACTGCATATTACGTTATATTATAAGGTATTTTCATTGATACACTACAAATTACCATAATTTCTAAGGTATTTTCAATGATACACTGTAAGGTATTTTCAATGATAAACTACTATAAATTATAAGGTATTTTCAATGATACACTGCATATTACGTTATATTTTAAGGTATTTTCAATGATACACTGCATATTACGTTATATTATAAGGTATTTTCAATGATACACTGCATATTACGTTATATTATAAGGTATTTTCAATGATACACTGCGTATTACGTTATATTTTAAGGTATTTTCAATGATACACTGCATATTACGTTATATTATAAGGTATTTTCAATGATACACTACAAATTACGATATATTATAAGGTATTTTCATTGATACACTACAAATTACCATAATTTCTAAGGTATTTTCAATGATACACTGTACGGTATTTTCAATGATAAACTACTATAAATTATAAGGTATTTTCAATGATACACTGCATATTACATTATATTATAGGGTATTTTCAATGATACACTGCATATTACGTTATATTATTAGGTATTTTCAATGATACACTGCACATTACGTTATATTATAAGGTATTTTCAATGATACACTGCATATTACGTTATATTATTAGGTATTTTCAATGATACACTGCATATTACGTTATATTATAAGGTATTTTCAATGATACAATACAACTTACGATATATTATAAGGTATTTTCATTGATACACTACAAATTACCATAATTTCTAAGGTATTTTCAATGATACACTGTACGGTATTTTCAATGATAAACTACTATAAATTATAAGGTATTTTCAATGATACACTGCATATTACGTTATATCATAAGGTATTTTCAATGATACACTGCATATTACGTTATATTATAAGGTATTTTCAATGATACAATACAACTTACGATATATTATAAGGTATTTTCAATGATACGCTGTATATTACGATATATTATAAGGTATTTTCAATGATACACTGCATATTACGTTATATTATAAGGTATTTTCAATGATACACTGCGTATTACGTTATATTATAAGGTATTTTCAGTGATACACTACTAATTACCATAATTTCTAAGGTATTTTCAAAGATACACTGTAAGGTATTTTCAATGATAAACTACTATAAATTATAAGGTATTTTCAATGATACACTGCATATTACGTTATATCATAAGGTATTTTCAATGATACACTGCATATTACGTTATATTATAAGGTATTTTCAATGATACAATACAACTTACGATATATTATAAGGTATTTTCAATGATATACTGCATATTACGTTATATTATAAGGTATTTTCAATGATACAATACAACTTACGATATATTATAAGGTATTTTCAATGATACACTGTAAGGTATTTTCAATGATAAACTACTATAAATTATAAGGTATTTTCAATGATACACTGCATATTACGTTATATTATAAGGTATTATCAAAGGTACACTACAAATTACGATATATTATAAGGTATTTTCAATTATACACTGCATATTACGTTATATTATAAGGTATTTTCAATGATACACTACAAATTACGATATATTATAAGGTATTTTCAATGATACACTGCATATTACGTTATATTATAAGGTATTTTCAATGATACACTGCATATTACTTTATATTATAAGATATTTTCAATGATAGACTGCATAATACATTACATTATAAGGTATTTTCAATGATACACGGCATATTACATTATATTATAGGGTATTTTCAATGATACACTGCATATTACGTTATATTATAAGGTATTTTCAATGATACACTGCATATTACGTTATATTATAAGGTATTTTCAATGATACACTGCATATTACTATATATTATAAGATATTTTCAATGATAGACTGCATATCACGTTACATTATAAGGTATTTTCAATGATACACTGCATATTACATTATATTATAGGGTATTTTCAATGATACACTGCATATTACGTTATATTATAAGGTATTTTCAATGATACACTGCATATTACGTTATATTATAAGGTATTTTCATTGATACACTACAAATTACCATAATTTCTAAGGTATTTTCAATGATACACTGTAAGGTATTTTCAATGATAAACTACTATAAATTATAAGGTATTTTCAATGATACACTGCATATTACGTTATATTTTAAGGTATTTTCAATGATACACTGCATATTACGTTATATTATAAGGTATTTTCAATGATACACTGCATATTACGTTATATTATAAGGTATTTTCATTGATACACTACAAATTACCAAATATTCTAAGATATTTTCAATGATACACTGTAAGGTATTTTCAATGATAAACTACTATAAATTATAAGGTATTTTCAATTATACACTGCATATTACGTTATATTATAAGGTATTTTCAATGATACACTACAAATTACGATATATTATAAGGTATTTTCAATGATACACTGCATATTACGTTATATTATAAGGTATTTTCAATGATACACTGCATATTACTTTATATTATAAGATATTTTCAATGATAGACTGCATAATACATTACATTATAAGGTATTTTCAATGATACACGGCATATTACATTATATTATAGGGTATTTTCAATGATACACTGCATATTACGTTATATTATAAGGTATTTTCAATGATACACTGCATATTACGTTATATTATAAGGTATTTTCAATGATACACTGCATATTACTATATATTATAAGATATTTTCAATGATAGACTGCATATCACGTTACATTATAAGGTATTTTCAATGATACACTGCATATTACATTATATTATAGGGTATTTTCAATGATACACTGCATATTACGTTATATTATAAGGTATTTTCAATGATACACTGCATATTACGTTATATTATAAGGTATTTTCATTGATACACTACAAATTACCATAATTTCTAAGGTATTTTCAATGATACACTGTAAGGTATTTTCAATGATAAACTACTATAAATTATAAGGTATTTTCAATGATACACTGCATATTACGTTATATTTTAAGGTATTTTCAATGATACACTGCATATTACGTTATATCATAAGGTATTTTCAATGATACACTGCATATTACGTTATATTATAAGGTATTTTCAATGATACAATACAACTTACGATATATTATAAGGTATTTTCAATGATACGCTGTATATTACGATATATTATAAGGTATTTTCAATGATACACTGCATATTACGTTATATTATAAGGTATTTTCAATGATACACTGCGTATTACGTTATATTATAAGGTATTTTCAGTGATACACTACTAATTACCATAATTTCTAAGGTATTTTCAAAGATACACTGTAAGGTATTTTCAATGATAAACTACTATAAATTATAAGGTATTTTCAATGATACACTGCATATTACGTTATATCATAAGGTATTTTCAATGATACACTGCATATTACGTTATATTATAAGGTATTTTCAATGATACAATACAACTTACGATATATTATAAGGTATTTTCAATGATATACTGCATATTACGTTATATTATAAGGTATTTTCAATGATACAATACAACTTACGATATATTATAAGGTATTTTCAATGATACACTGTAAGGTATTTTCAATGATAAACTACTATAAATTATAAGGTATTTTCAATGATACACTGCATATTACGTTATATTATAAGGTATTATCAAAGGTACACTACAAATTACGATATATTATAAGGTATTTTCAATTATACACTGCATATTACGTTATATTATAAGGTATTTTCAATGATACACTACAAATTACGATATATTATAAGGTATTTTCAATGATACACTGCATATTACGTTATATTATAAGGTATTTTCAATGATACACTGCATATTACTTTATATTATAAGATATTTTCAATGATAGACTGCATAATACATTACATTATAAGGTATTTTCAATGATACACGGCATATTACATTATATTATAGGGTATTTTCAATGATACACTGCATATTACGTTATATTATAAGGTATTTTCAATGATACACTGCATATTACGTTATATTATAAGGTATTTTCAATGATACACTGCATATTACTATATATTATAAGATATTTTCAATGATAGACTGCATATCACGTTACATTATAAGGTATTTTCAATGATACACTGCATATTACATTATATTATAGGGTATTTTCAATGATACACTGCATATTACGTTATATTATAAGGTATTTTCAATGATACACTGCATATTACGTTATATTATAAGGTATTTTCATTGATACACTACAAATTACCATAATTTCTAAGGTATTTTCAATGATACACTGTAAGGTATTTTCAATGATAAACTACTATAAATTATAAGGTATTTTCAATGATACACTGCATATTACGTTATATTTTAAGGTATTTTCAATGATACACTGCATATTACGTTATATTATAAGGTATTTTCAATGATACACTGCATATTACGTTATATTATAAGGTATTTTCATTGATACACTACAAATTACCATATATTCTAAGATATTTTCAATGATACACTGTAAGGTATTTTCAATGATAAACTACTATAAATTATAAGGTATTTTCAATGATACACTGCATATTACGTTATATTATAAGGTATTTCCATTGATACACTGCATATGACGTTATATTATAAGGTATTTTCATTGATAAACTGCTATATATTATAAGGTATTTTCAATGATAAACTACTATATATTATAAGGTATTTTCAATGATACACTGCATATTACGTTATATTATAAGGTATTTTCAATGATACACTGCATATTACGTTATATTATAAGGTATTTTCAATGATACACTACAAATTACGATATATTATAAGGTATTTTCATTGATACACTACAAATTACCATAATTTCTAAGGTATTTTCAATGATACACTGTACGGTATTTTCAATGATAAACTACTATAAATTATAAGGTATTTTCAATGATACACTGCATATTACGTTATATCATAAGGTATTTTCAATGATACACTGCATATTACGTTATATTATAAGGTATTTTCATTGATACATTACAAATTACCATATATTATAAGGTATTTTCAATGATACACTGCATATTCCGTTATATCATAAGGTATTTTCAATGATGCACTGCATATTACGTTATATTATAAGGTATTTTCAATGATAAACTACTATATATTATAAGGTATTTTCGATGATACACTGCATATTACGTTATATTATAAGGTATTTTCAATGATACACTGCGTATTACGTTATATTATAAGGTATTTTCAATGATAAACTACTATATATTATAAGGTATTTTCAATGATAAACTACTATATATTATAAGGTATTTTCAATGATAAACTACTATAAATTATAAGGTATTTTCAATGATACACTGCATATTACGTTATATTATAAGGTATTTTCATTGATACACTACAAATTACGATATATTATAAGGTATTTTCATTGATACACTACAAATTACCATAATTTCTAAGGTATTTTCAATGATACACTGTAAGGTATTTTCAATGATAAACTACTATAAATTATAAGGTATTTTCAATGATACACTGCATATTACGTTATATTATAAGGTATTTTCAATGATACACTGCATATTACGTTATATTATAAGGTATTTTCAATGATAAACTACTATATATTATAAGGTATTTTCAATGATAAACTACTATAAATTATAAGGTATTTTCAATGATACACTGCATATTACGTTATATTATAAGGTATTTTCATTGATACACTACAAACTACCATAATTTCTAAGGTATTTTCAATGATACACTGTAAGGTATTTTCAATGATAAACTACTATAAATTATAAGGTATTTTCAATGATACACTGCATATCACGTTATATCATAAGGTATTTTCAATCATACACTGCATATTTCGTTATATTATAAGGTATTTTCAATGATAGACGGCATATTACATTATATTATAAGGTATTTTCAATGATACACTGCGTATTACGTTATATTATAAGGTATTTTCAATGATAAACTACTATATATTATAAGGTATTTTCAATGATAAACTACTATATATTATAAGGTATTTTCAATGATACACTGCATATTACGTTATATTATAAGGCATTTTGAATGATAAACTGCGATATATTATAAGGTATTTTCAATGATACACTGCATATTACGTTATATTATAAGGTATTTTCAATAATACACTACAAATTACGATATATTATAAGGTATTTTCAATGATACACTGCATATTACGTTATATTTTAAGGTATTTTCAATGATACACTGCATATTACGTTATATTATAAGGTATTTTCATTGATACACTACAACTTACGATATATTATAAGGTATTTTCGATGATACACTGCATATTACGTTATATTATAAGGTATTTTCATTGATACATTACAAATTACCATATATTATAAGGTATTTTCGATGATACACTGCATATTACGTTATATTACAAGGTATTTTCATTGATACATTACAAATTACCATATATTATAAGGTATTTTCAATGATACACTGCATATTACGTTATATTATAAGGTATTTTCAATGATACACTGCATATTACGTTATATTATAAGGTATTTTCAATGATACACTGCATATTACGTTATATTATAAGGTATTTTCAATGATAGACGGCATATTACATTATATTATAAGGTATTGTCAATGATACACGGCATATTACGTTATATCATAAGGTACTTTTAATGATCCACTGCATATTACGTTATATTATAAGGTATTTTCAATGATAAACTACTATATATTATAAGGTATTTTCGATGATACACTGCATATTACGTTATATTATAAGGTATTTTCAATGATACACTGCGTATTACGTTATATTATAAGGTATTTTCAATGATAAACTACTATATATTATAAGGTATTTTCAATGATAAACTACTATATATTATAAGGTATTTTCAATGATAAACTACTATAAATTATAAGGTATTTTCAATGATACACTGCATATTACGTTATATTATAAGGTATTTTCATTGATACACTACAAATTACGATATATTATAAGGTATTTTCATTGATACACTACAAATTACCATAATTTCTAAGGTATTTTCAATGATACACTGTAAGGTATTTTCAATGATAAACTACTATAAATTATAAGGTATTTTCAATGATAAACTACTATAAATTATAAGGTATTTTCAATGATACACTGCATATTACGTTATATCATAAGGCATTTTCAATCATACACTGCATATTTCGTTATATTATAAGGTATTTTCAATGATAGACGGCATATTACATTATATTATAAGGTATTTTCAATGATACACTGCGTATTACGTTATATTATAAGGTATTTTCAATGATAAACTACTATATATTATAAGGTATTTTCAATGATAAACAACTATATATTATAAGGTATTTTCAATGATAAACTACTATAAATTATAAGGTATTTTCAATGATACACTGCATATTACGTTATATTATAAGGTATTTTCATTGATACAATACAAATTACGATATATTATAAGGTATTTTCGATGATACACTGCATATTACGTTATATTATAAGGTATTATCAATGGTACACTACAAATTACGTTATATTATAAGGTATTTTCAATGATAAACTACTATAAATTATAAGGTATTTTCAATGATACACTGCATATTACGTTATATTATAAGGTATTTTCATTGATACACTACAAACTACCATAATTTCTAAGGTATTTTCAATGATACACTGTAAGGTATTTTCAATGATAAACTACTATAAATTATAAGGTATTTTCAATGATACACTGCATATCACGTTATATCATAAGGTATTTTCAATCATACACTGCATATTTCGTTATATTATAAGGTATTTTCAATGATAGACGGCATATTACATTATATTATAAGGTATTTTCAATGATACACTGCGTACTACGTTATATTATAAGGAATTTCAATGATAAACTACTATATATTATAAGGTATTTTCAATGATAAACTACTATATATTATAAGGTATTTTCAATGATACACTGCATATTACGTTATATTATAAGGCATTTTGAATGATAAACTGCGATATATTGTAAGGTATTTTCGATGATACACTGCATATTACGTTATATTATAAGGTATTTTCATTGATACATTACAAATTACCATATATTATAAGGTATTTTCGATGATACACTGCATATTACGTTATATTACAAGGTATTTTCATTGATACATTACAAATTACCATATATTATAAGGTATTTTCAATGATACACTGCATATTACGTTATATTATAAGGTATTTTCAATGATACACTGCATATTACGTTATATTATAAGGTATTTTCAATGATACACTGCATATTACGTTATATTATAAGGTATTTTCAATGATAGACGGCATATTACATTATATTATAAGGTATTGTCAATGATACACGGCATATTACGTTATATCATAAGGTACTTTTAATGATCCACTGCATATTACGTTATATTATAAGGCATTTTCAATGATAAACTGCGATATATTATAAGGTATTTTCAATGATACACTGCATATTACGTTATATTATAAGGTATTTTCATTGATACATTACAAATTACCGTATATTATAAGGAATTTTCAATGATACACTGCATATTCCGTTATATCATAAGGTATTTTCAATGATGCACTGCATATTACGTTATATTATAAGGTATTTTCAATGATAAACTACTATATATTATAAGGTATTTTCGATGATACACTGCATATTACGTTATATTATAAGGTATTTTCAATGATACACTGCGTATTACGTTATATTATAAGGTATTTTCAATGATAAACTACTATATATTATAAGGTATTTTCAATGAAAAACTACTATATATTATAAGGTATTTTCAATGATAAACTACTATAAATTATAAGGTATTTTCAATGATACACTGCATATTACGTTATATTATAAGGTATTTTCATTGATACACTACAAATTACGATATATTATAAGGTATTTTCATTGATACACTACAAATTACCATAATTTCTAAGGTATTTTCAATGATACACTGTAAGGTATTTTCAATGATAAACTACTATAAATTATAAGGTATTTTCAATGATACACTGCATATTACGTTATATCATAAGGTATTTTCAATGATACACTGCATATTACGTTATATTATAAGGTATTTTCAATGATACACTTCATATTACGTTATATTATAAGGTATTTTCATTGATACACTACAAATTACCATAATTTCTAAGGTATTTTCAATGATACACTATAAGGTATTTTCAATGATAAACTACTATAAATTATAAGGTATTTTCAATGATACACTGCATATTACGTTATATCATAAGGCATTTTCAATCATACACTGCATATTTCGTTATATTATAAGGTATTTTCAATGATAGACGGCATATTACATTATATTATAAGGTATTTTCAATGATACACTGCGTATTACGTTATATTATAAGGTATTTTCAATGATAAACTACTATATATTATAAGGTATTTTCAATGATAAACAACTATATATTATAAGGTATTTTCAATGATAAACTACTATAAATTATAAGGTATTTTCAATGATACACTGCATATTACGTTATATTATAAGGTATTTTCATTGATACAATACAAATTACGATATATTATAAGGTATTTTCGATGATACACTGCATATTACGTTATATTATAAGGTATTATCAATGGTACACTACAAATTACGTTATATTATAAGGTATTTTCAATGATACACTGCATATTACGTTATATTATAAGGTATTATCAATGATATACTGCATATTACGTTATATTATAAGGTATTTTCAATGAAACAATACAACTTACGATATATTATAAGGTATTTTCAATGATAAACTACTAAATATTATAAGGTATTTTCAATGATAAACTACTATATATTATAAGGTATTTTCAATGATACACTGCATATTACGTTATATTATAAGGTATTTTCAATGATAGACGGCATATTACATTATATTATAAGGTATTTTCAATGATACACTGCATATTACGTTATATTATAAGGCATTTTCAATGATAAACTGCGATATATTATAAGGTATTTTCAATGATACACTGCATATTACGTTATATTTTAAATTATTTTCAATGATACACTGCATATTACGTTATATTATAAGGTATTTTCATTGATACACTACAACTTACGATATATTATAAGGTATTTTCGATGATACACTGCATATTACGTTATATTATAAGGTATTTTCATTGATACATTACAAATTACCATATATTATAAGGTATTTTCAATGATACACTGCATATTACGTTATATTATAAGGTATTTTCATTGATACACTACAACTTACGATATATTATAAGGTATTTTCGATGATACACTGCATATTACGTTATATTATAAGGTATTTTCATTGATACATTACAAATTACCATATATTATAAGGTATTTTCAATGATACACTGCATATTACGTTATATTATAAGGTATTTTCAATGATACACTGTATATTACGATATATCATAAGGTATTTTCAATGATACACTACAAATTACCATAATTTCTAAGGTATTTTCAGTGATAAACTACTATAAATTATAAGGTATTTTCAATGATACACTGCATATTACGTTATATTATAAGGTATTTTCAATGATACACTACAAATTACGATATATTATAAGGTATTTTCAATGATACACTGCATATTACGTTATATCATAAGGTATTTTCAATGATACACTGCATATTACGTTATATTATAAGGTATTTTCAATGATAGACGCCATATTACATTATATTATAAGGTATTATCAATGATACACTGCATATTACGTTATATCATAAGGTATTTTTAATGATCCACTGCATATTACGTTATATTATAAGGTATTTTCAATGATACACTGCATATTACGTTATATTATAAGGTATTTTCAATGATACACTGCATATTACGTTATATTATAAGGTATTTTCAATGATTCACTGCATATTACGTTATATTATAAGGCATTTTCAATGATAAACTACGATATATTATAAGGTATTTTCAATGATACACTGCATATTACGTTATATCATTATGTATTTTCACTGATACACTGCATATTACGTTATATTTTAAGGTATTTTCAATGATACACTGCATATTACTTTATATTATAAGGTATTATCAATGGTACACTACAAATTACGATATATTATAAGGTATTTTCAATGATACACTGCATATTACGTTATATTATAAGGTATTTTCAATGATTCGCTGCATATTACGTTATATTATAAGGTATTTTCAATGATACACTGCATATTACTTTATATTATAAGATATTTTCATTGATAAACTACTATATATTATAAGGTATTTTCAATGATAAACTACTATATATTATAAGGTATTTTCAATGATAAACTACTATAAATTATAAGGTATTTTCAATGATACACTGCATATTACGTTATATTATAAGGTATTTTCAATGATACACTACAAATTACGATATATTATAAGGTATTTTCAATGATAGGCTGTATATTACGATATATTATAAGGTATTTTCAATGATACACTGCATATTACGTTATATTATAAGGTATTTTCAATGATACACTGCATATTACGTTATATTATAAGGTATTTTCAATGATACACTGTATATTACGATATATCATAAGGTATTTTCAATGATACACTACAAATTACCATAATTTCTAAGGTATTTTCAGTGATAAACTACTATAAATTATAAGGTATTTTCAATGATACACTACAAATTACGATATATTATAAGGTATTTTCAATGATACACTGCATATTACGTTATATCATAAGGTATTTTCAATGATACACTGCATATTACGTTATATTATAAGGTATTTTCAATGATAGACGCCATATTACATTATATTATAAGGTATTGTCAATGATACACTGCATATTACGTTATATCATAAGGTATTTTTAATGATCCACTGCATATTACGTTATATTATAAGGTATTTTCAATGATACACTGCATATTACGTTATATTATAAGGTATTTTCAATGATACACTGCATATTACGTTATATTATAAGGTATTTTCAATGATTCCCTGCATATTACGTTATATTATAAGGCATTTTCAATGATAAACTACGATATATTATAAGGTATTTTCAATGATACACTGCATATTACGTTATATCATTATGTATTTTCACTGATACACTGCATATTACGTTATATTATAAGGTATTTTCAATGATACACTGCATATTACGTTATATTATAAGGTATTATCAATGGTACACTACAAATTACGATATATTATAAGGTATTTTCAATGATACACTGCATATTACGTTATATTATAAGGTATTTTCAATGATTCACTGCATATTACGTTATATTATAAGGTATTTTCAATGATACACTGCATATTACTTTATATTATAAGATATTTTCATTGATAAACTACTATATATTATAAGGTATTTTCAATGATAAACTACTATATATTATAAGGTATTTTCAATGATAAACTACTATAAATTATAAGGTATTTTCAATGATACACTGCATATTACGTTATATCATAAGGTATTTTCAATGATACACTGTATATTACGTTATATTATAAGGTATTTTCAATGATACACTGCATATTACGTTATATTATAAGGTATTTTCGATGATACACTGCATATTACGTTATATTATAAGGTATTTTCGATGATACACTGCATATTACGTTATATTATAAGGTATTTTCATTGATACATTACAAATTACCATATATTATAAGGTATTTTCAATGGTACACTGCATATTACGTTATATTATAAGGTATTTTCAATGATCCACTGCATATTACGTTATATTATAAGGTATTTTCAATGATACACTGCATATTACGTTATATTATAAGGTATTTTCAATGATACACTGCATATTACTTTATATTATAAGATATTTTCATTGATAAACAACTATATATTATAAGGTATTTTCAATGATAAACTACTATATTTTATAAGGTATTTTCAATGATACACTGTATATTACGTTATATTATAAGGCATTTTCAATGGTACACTGCATATTACGTTATATTATAAGGTATTTTCAATGATAAACTACTATATATTATAAGGTATTTTCAATGATAAACTACTATATATTATAAGGTATTTTCAATGATAAACTACTATAAATTATAAGGTATTTTCAATGATACACTGCATATTACGTTATATCATAAGGTATTTTCAATGATACACTACAAATTACGATATATTATAAGGTATTTTCGATGATACACTGCATATTACGTTATATTATAAGGTATTTTCATTGATACATTACAAAGTACCATATATTATAAGGTATTTTGAATGATACACTGCACATTACGTTATATTATAAGGTATTTTCAATGATACACTGCATATTACGTTATATTATAAGGTATTTTCAATGATTCACTGCATATTACGTTATATTATAAGGCATTTTCAATGATAAACTACGATATATTATAAGGTATTTTCAATGATACACTGCATATTACGTTATATCATTATGTATTTTCACTGATACACTGCATATTACGTTATATTTTAAGGTATTTTCAATGATACACTGCATATTACGTTATATTATAAGGTATTATCAATGGTACACTACAAATTACGATATATTATAAGGTATTTTCAATGATACACTGCATATTACGTTATATTATAAGGTATTTTCAATGATAAACTACTATATATTATAAGGTATTTTCAATGATAAACTACTATATATTATAAGGTATTTTCAATGATAAACTACTATAAATTATAAGGTATTTTCAATGATACACTGCATATTACGTTATATCATAAGGTATTTTCAATGATACACTACAAATTACGATATATTATAAGGTATTTTCGATGATACACTGCATATTACGTTATATTATAAGGTATTTTCATTGATACATTACAAAGTACCATATATTATAAGGTATTTTGAATGATACACTGCACATTACGTTATATTATAAGGTATTTTCAATGATACACTGCATATTACGTTATATTATAAGGTATTTTCAATGATTCACTGCATATTACGTTATATTATAAGGCATTTTCAATGATAAACTACGATATATTATAAGGTATTTTCAATGATACACTGCATATTACGTTATATCATTATGTATTTTCACTGATACACTGCATATTACGTTATATTTTAAGGTATTTTCAATGATACACTGCATATTACGTTATATTATAAGGTATTATCAATGGTACACTACAAATTACGATATATTATAAGGTATTTTCAATGATACACTGCATATTACGTTATATTATAAGGTATTTTCAATGATACACTACAAATTACGATATATTATAAGGTATTTTCGATGATACACTGCATAGTACGTTATATTATAAGGTATTTTCATTGATACATTACAAATTACCATATATTATAAGGTATTTTCAATGGTACACTGCATATTACGTTATATTATAAGGTATTTTCAATGATAAACTACTATATATTATAAGGTATTTTCAATGATAAACTACTATATATTATAAGGTATTTTCAATGATAAACTACTATAAATTATAAGGTATTTTCAATGATACACTGCATATTACGTTATATTATAAGGTATTTTCATTGATACACTACGATATATTAGAAGGTATTTTCAGTGATACACTGCATATTGCGTTATATTATAAGGTATTTTCAATGGTACACTGTATATTACGTTATATTATAAGGTATTTTCAATGATAAACTACGATATATTAGAAGGTATTTTCATTGATACACTGCATATTACGTTATATCATAAGGTATTTTCAATCATACACTGCATATTTCGTTATATTATAAGGTATTTTCAATGATAGACGGCATATTACATTATATTATAAGGTATTTTCAATGATACACTGCGTATTACGTTATATTATAAGGTATTTTCAATGATAAACTACTATATATTATAAGGTATTTTCAATGATACACTGCATATTACTTTATATTATAAGATATTTTCATTGATAAACTACTATATATTATAAGGTATTTTCAATGATAAACTACTATATATTATAAGGTATTTTCAATGATAAACTACTATAAATTATAAGGTATTTTCAATGATACACTGCATATTACGTTATATTATAAGGTATTTTCAATGATACACTACAAATTACGATATATTATAAGGTATTTTCAATGATAGGCTGTATATTACGATATATTATAAGGTATTTTCAATGATACACTGCATATTACGTTATATTATAAGGTATTTTCAATGATACACTGCATATTACGTTATATTATAAGGTATTTTCAATGATACACTGTATATTACGATATATCATAAGGTATTTTCAATGATACACTACAAATTACCATAATTTCTAAGGTATTTTCAGTGATAAACTACTATAAATTATAAGGTATTTTCAATGATACACTGCATATTACGTTATATTATAAGGTATTTTCAATGATACACTACAAATTACGATATATTATAAGGTATTTTCAATGATACACTGCATATTACGTTATATCATAAGGTATTTTCAATGATACACTGCATATTACGTTATATTATAAGGTATTTTCAATGATAGACGCCATATTACATTATATTATAAGGTATTGTCAATGATACACTGCATATTACGTTATATCATAAGGTATTTTTAATGATCCACTGCATATTACGTTATATTATAAGGTATTTTCAATGATACACTGCATATTACGTTATATTATAAGGTATTTTCAATGATACACTGCATATTACGTTATATTATAAGGTATTTTCAATGATTCCCTGCATATTACGTTATATTATAAGGCATTTTCAATGATAAACTACGATATATTATAAGGTATTTTCAATGATACACTGCATATTACGTTATATCATTATGTATTTTCACTGATACACTGCATATTACGTTATATTTTAAGGTATTTTCAATGATACACTGCATATTACGTTATATTATAAGGTATTATCAATGGTACACTACAAATTACGATATATTATAAGGTATTTTCAATGATACACTGCATATTACGTTATATTATAAGGTATTTTCAATGATTCGCTGCATATTACGTTATATTATAAGGTATTTTCAATGATACACTGCATATTACTTTATATTATAAGATATTTTCATTGATAAACTACTATATATTATAAGGTATTTTCAATGATAAACTACTATATATTATAAGGTATTTTCAATGATAAACTACTATAAATTATAAGGTATTTTCAATGATACACTGCATATTACGTTATATCATAAGGTATTTTCAATGATACACTGTATATTACGTTATATTATAAGGTATTTTCAATGATACACTGCATATTACGTTATATTATAAGGTATTTTCGATGATACACTGCATATTACGTTATATTATAAGGTATTTTCGATGATACACTGCATATTACGTTATATTATAAGGTATTTTCATTGATACATTACAAATTACCATATATTATGAGGTATTTTCAATGGTACACTGCATATTACGTTATATTATAAGGTATTTTCAATGATCCACTGCATATTACGTTATATTATAAGGTATTTTCAATGATACACTGCATATTACGTTATATTATAAGGTATTTTCAATGATACACTGCATATTACTTTATATTATAAGATATTTTCATTGATAAACAACTATATATTATAAGGTATTTTCAATGATAAACTACTATATTTTATAAGGTATTTTCAATGATACACTGTATATTACGTTATATTATAAGGCATTTTCAATGATACACTGCATATTACGTTATATTATAAGGTATTTTCAATGATAAACTACTATATATTATAAGGTATTTTCAATGATAAACTACTATATATTATAAGGTATTTTCAATGATAAACTACTATAAATTATAAGGTATTTTCAATGATACACTGCATATTACGTTATATCATAAGGTATTTTCAATGATACACTACAAATTACGATATATTATAAGGTATTTTCGATGATACACTGCATATTACGTTATATTATAAGGTATTTTCATTGATACATTACAAAGTACCATATATTATAAGGTATTTTGAATGATACACTGCACATTACGTTATATTATAAGGTATTTTCAATGATACACTGCATATTACGTTATATTATAAGGTATTTTCAATGATTCACTGCATATTACGTTATATTATGAGGCATTTTCAATGATAAACTACGATATATTATAAGGTATTTTCAATGATACACTGCATATTACGTTATATCATTATGTATTTTCACTGATACACTGCATATTACGTTATATTTTAAGGTATTTTCAATGATACACTGCATATTACGTTATATTATAAGGTATTATCAATGGTACACTACAAATTACGATATATTATAAGGTATTTTCAATGATACACTGCATATTACGTTATATTATAAGGTATTTTCAATGATACACTACAAATTACGATATATTATAAGGTATTTTCGATGATACACTGCATAGTACGTTATATTATAAGGTATTTTCATTGATACATTACAAATTACCATATATTATAAGGTATTTTCAATGGTACACTGCATATTACGTTATATTATAAGGTATTTTCAATGATAAACTACTATATATTATAAGGTATTTTCAATGATAAACTACTATATATTATAAGGTATTTTCAATGATAAACTACTATAAATTATAAGGTATTTTCAATGATACACTGCATATTACGTTATATTATAAGGTATTTTCATTGATACACTACGATATATTAGAAGGTATTTTCAGTGATACACTGCATATTACGTTATATTATAAGGTATTTTCAATGATACACTGCATATTACGTTATATCATTATGTATTTTCACTGATACACTGCATATTACGTTATATTTTAAGGTATTTTCAATGATACACTGCATATTACGTTATATTATAAGGTATTATCAATGGTACACTACAAATTACGATATATTATAAGGTATTTTCAATGATACACTGCATATTACGTTATATTATAAGGTATTTTCAATGATACACTACAAATTACGATATATTATAAGGTATTTTCGATGATACACTGCATAGTACGTTATATTATAAGGTATTTTCATTGATACATTACAAATTACCATATATTATAAGGTATTTTCAATGATACACTGCATATTACGTTATATTATAAGGTATTTTCAATGATAAACTACTATATATTATAAGGTATTTTCAATGATAAACTACTATATATTATAAGGTATTTTCAATGATAAACTACTATAAATTATAAGGTATTTTCAATGATACACTGCATATTACGTTATATTATAAGGTATTTTCATTGATACACTACAAATTACCATAATTTCTAAGGTATTTTCAATGATACACTGTAAGGTATTTTCAATGATAAACTACTATAAATTATAAGGTATTTTCAATGATACACTGCATATTACGTTATATCATAAGGTATTTTCAATCATACACTGCATATTTCGTTATATTATAAGGTATTTTCAATGATAGACGGCATATTACATTATATTATAAGGTATTTTCAATGATACACTGCGTATTACGTTATATTATAAGGTATTTTCAATGATAAACTACTATATATTATAAGGTATTTTCAATGATAAACTACTATATATTATAAGGTATTTTCAATGATACACTGCATATTACGTTATATTATAAGGCATTTTCAATGATACACTACAAATTACGATATATTATAAGGTATTTTCAATGATACACTGCATATTACGTTATATTTTAAGGTATTTTCAATGATACACTGCATATTACGTTATATTATAAGGTATTTTCATTGATACACTACAACTTACGATATATTATAAGGTATTTTCGATGATACACTGCATATTACGTTATATTTTAAGGTATTTTCAATGATACACTGCATATTACGTTATATTATAAGGTATTTTCATTGATACACTACAACTTACGATATATTATAAGGTATTTTCGATGATACACTGCATATTACGTTATATTATAAGGTATTTTCATTGATACATTACAAATTACCATATATTATAAGGTATTTTCGATGATACACTGCATATTACGTTATATTATAAGGTATTTTCATTGATACATTACAAATTACCATATATTATAAGGTATTTTCAATGATACACTGCATATTACGTTATATTATAAGGTATTTTCAATGATACACTGCATATTACGTTATATTATAAGGTATTTTCAATGATACACTGCATATTACGTTATATTATAAGGTATTTTCAATGATAGACGGCATATTACATTATATTATAAGGTATTGTCAATGATACACGGCATATTACGTTATATCATAAGGTATTTTTAATGATCCACTGCATATTACGTTATATTATAAGGCATTTTCAATGATAAACTGCGATATATTATAAGGTATTTTCAATGATACACTGCATATTACGTTATATTATAAGGTATTTTCATTGATACATTACAAATTACCATATATTATAAGGTATTTTCAAAGATACACTGCATATTCCGTTATATCATAAGGTATTTTCAATGATGCACTGCATATTACGTTATATTATAAGGTATTTTCAATGATACACTGCATATTACGTTATATTATAAGGTATTTTCAATGATACACTGCATATTACGTTATATTTTAAGGTATTTTCAATGATACACTGCATATTACGTTATATTATAAGGCATTTTCAATGATAAACTACTATATATTATAAGGTATTTTCAATGATACACTGCATATTACGTTATATTATAAGGTATTTTCAATGATACACTACAAATTACGATATATTATAAGGTATTTTCAATGATACACTGCATATTACGTTATATTTTAAGGTATTTTCAATGATACACTGCATATTACGTTATATTATAAGGTATTTTCAATGATACACTGCATATTACGTTATATTATAAGGTATTTTCATTGATACATTACAAATTACCATATATTATAAGGTATTTTCGATGATACACTGCATATTACGTTATATTACAAGGTATTTTCATTGATACATTACAAATTACCATATATTATAAGGTATTTTCAATGATACACTGCATATTACGTTATATTATAAGGTATTTTCAATGATACACTGCATATTACGTTATATTATAAGGCATTTTCAATGATAAACTACTATATATTATAAGGTATTTTCAATGATACACTGCATATTACGTTATATTATAAGGTATTTTCAATGATACACTACAAATTACGATATATTATAAGGTATTTTCAATGATACACTGCATATTACGTTATATTTTAAGGTATTTTCAATGATACACTGCATATTACGTTATATTATAAGGTATTTTCATTGATACACTACAACTTACGATATATTATAAGGTATTTTCGATGATACACTGCATATTACGTTATATTATAAGGTATTTTCATTGATACATTACAAATTACCATATATTATAAGGTATTTTCGATGATACACTGCATATTACGTTATATTACAAGGTATTTTCATTGATACATTACAAATTACCATATATTATAAGGTATTTTCAATGATACACTGCATATTACGTTATATTATAAGGTATTTTCAATGATACACTGCATATTACGTTATATTATAAGGTATTTTCAATGATACACTGCATATTACGTTATATTATAAGGTATTTTCAATGATAGACGGCATATTACATTATATTATAAGGTATTGTCAATGATACACGGCATATTACGTTATATCATAAGGTATTTTTAATGATCCACTGCATATTACGTTATATTATAAGGCATTTTCAATGATAAACTGCGATATATTATAAGGTATTTTCAATGATACACTGCATATTACGTTATATTATAAGGTATTTTCATTGATACATTACAAATTACCATATATTATAAGGTATTTTCAATGATACACTGCATATTCCGTTATATCATAAGGTATTTTCAATGATGCACTGCATATTACGTTATATTATAAGGTATTTTCAATGATACACTGCATATTACGTTATATTATAAGGTATTTTCAATGATACACTGCATATTACGTTATATTATAAGGTATTTTCAATGATAGACGGCATATTACATTATATTATAAGGTATTGTCAATGATACACGGCATATTACGTTATATCATAAGGTATTTTTAATGATCCACTGCATATTACGTTATATTATAAGGCATTTTCAATGATAAACTGCGATATATTATAAGGTATTTTCAATGATACACTGCATATTACGTTATATTATAAGGTATTTTCATTGATACATTACAAATTACCATATATTATAAGGTATTTTCAATGATACACTGCATATTCCGTTATATCATAAGGTATTTTCAATGATGCACTGCATATTACGTTATATTATAAGGTATTTTCAATGATAAACTACTATATATTATAAGGTATTTTCGATGATACACTGCATATTACGTTATATTATAAGGTATTTTCAATGATACACTGCGTATTACGTTATATTATAAGGTATTATCAATGGTACACTACAAATTACGTTATATTATAAGGTATTTTCAATGATACACTGCATATTACGTTATATTATAAGGTATTATCAATAATATACTGCATATTACGTTATATTATAAGGTATTTTCAATGATACAATACAACTTACGATATATTATAAGGTATTTTCAATGATACACTGCATATTACGTTATATTATAAGGTATTTTCAATGATACACTGCATATTACGTTATATTTTAAGGTATTTTCAATGATACACTGCATATTACGTTATATTTTAAGGTATTTTCAATGATACACTGCATATTACGTTATATTATAAGGTATTTTCATTGATACACTACAACTTACGATATATTATAAGGTATTTTCGATGATACACTGCATATTACGTTATATTATAAGGTATTTTCATTGATACATTACAAATTACCATATATTATAAGGTATTTTCGATGATACACTGCATATTACGTTATATTACAAGGTATTTTCATTGATACATTACAAATTACCATATATTATAAGGTATTTTCAATGATACACTTCATATTACGTTATATTATAAGGTATTTTCAATGATAAACTGCATATTACGTTATATTATAAGGTATTTTCAATGATACACTGCATATTACGTTATATTATAAGGTATTTTCAATGATAGACGGCATATTACATTATGTTATAAGGTATTGTCAATGATACACGGCATATTACGTTATATCATAAGGTATTTTTAATGATCCACTGCATATTACGTTATATTATAAGGCATTTTCAATGATAAACTGCGATATATTATAAGGTATTTTCAATGATACACTGCATATTACGTTATATTATAAGGTATTTTCATTGATACATTACAAATTACCATATATTATAAGGTATTTTCAATGATACACTGCATATTCCGTTATATCATAAGGTATTTTCAATGATGCACTGCATATTACGTTATATTATAAGGTATTTTCAATGATAAACTACTATATATTATAAGGTATTTTCGATGATACACTGCATATTACGTTATATTATAAGGTATTTTCAATGATACACTGCGTATTACGTTATATTATAAGGTATTTTCAATGATAAACTACTATATATTATAAGGTATTTTCAATGATAAACTACTATATATTATAAGGTATTTTCAATGATAAACTACTATAAATTATAAGGTATTTTCAATGATACACTGCATATTACGTTATATTATAAGGTATTTTCATTGATACACTACAAATTACGATATATTATAAGGTATTTTCATTGATACACTACAAATTACCATAATTTCTAAGGTATTTTCAATGATACACTGTAAGGTATTTTCAATGATAAACTACTATAAATTATAAGGTATTTTCAATGATACACTGCATATTACGTTATATCATAAGGCATTTTCAATCATACACTGCATATTTCGTTATATTATAAGGTATTTTCAATGATAGACGGCATATTACATTATATTATAAGGTATTTTCAATGATACACTGCGTATTACGTTATATTATAAGGTATTTTCAATGATAAACTACTATATATTATAAGGTATTTTCAATGATAAACTACTATATATTATAAGGTATTTTCAATGATAAACTACTATAAATTATAAGGTATTTTCAATGATACACTGCATATTACGTTATATTATAAGGTATTTTCATTGATACAATACAAATTACGATATATTATAAGGTATTTTCGATGATACACTGCATATTACGTTATATTATAAGGTATTATCAATGGTACACTACAAATTACGTTATATTATAAGGTATTTTCAATGATACACTGCATATTACGTTATATTATAAGGTATTATCAATAATATACTGCATATTACGTTATATTATAAGGTATTTTCAATGATACAATACAACTTACGATATATTATAAGGTATTTTCAATGATACACTGCATATTACGTTATATTATAAGGTATTTTCAATGATACACTGCATATTACGTTATATTTTAAGGTATTTTCAATGACACACTGCATATTACGTTATATTATAAGGCATTTTCAATGATAAACTACTATATATTATAAGGTATTTTCAATGATACACTGCATATTACGTTATATTATAAGGTATTTTCAATGATACACTACAAATTACGATATATTATAAGGTATTTTCAATGATACACTGCATATTACGTTATATTTTAAGGTATTTTCAATGATACACTGCATATTACGTTATATTATAAGGTATTTTCATTGATACACTACAACTTACGATATATTATAAGGTATTTTCGATGATACACTGCATATTACGTTATATTATAAGGTATTTTCATTGATACATTACAAATTACCATATATTATAAGGTATTTTCGATGATACACTGCATATTACGTTATATTACAAGGTATTTTCATTGATACATTACAAATTACCATATATTATAAGGTATTTTCGATGATACACTGCATATTACGTTATATTATAAGGTATTTTCAATGATACACTGCATATTACTTTATATTATAAGATATTTTCATTGATAAACAACTATATATTATAAGGTATTTTCAATGATAAACTACTATATTTTATAAGGTATTTTCAATGATACACTGTATATTACGTTATATTATAAGGCATTTTCAATGATACACTGCATATTACGTTATATTATAAGGTATTTTCAATGATAAACTACTATATATTATAAGGTATTTTCAATGATAAACTACTATATATTATAAGGTATTTTCAATGATAAACTACTATAAATTATAAGGTATTTTCAATGATACACTGCATATTACGTTATAACATAAGGTATTTTCAATGATACACTACAAATTACGATATATTATAAGGTATTTTCGATGATACACTGCATATTACGTTATATTATAAGGTATTTTCATTGATACATTACAAAGTACCATATATTATAAGGTATTTTGAATGATACACTGCACATTACGTTATATTATAAGGTATTTTCAATGATACACTGCATATTACGTTATATTATAAGGTATTTTCAATGATTCACTGCATATTACGTTATATTATAAGGCATTTTCAATGATAAACTACGATATATTATAAGGTATTTTCAATGATACACTGCATATTACGTTATATCATTATGTATTTTCACTGATACACTGCATATTACGTTATATTTTAAGGTATTTTCAATGATACACTGTATATTACGTTATATTATAAGGCATTTTCAATGATACACTGCATATTACGTTATATTATAAGGTATTTTCAATGATAAACTACTATATATTATAAGGTATTTTCAATGATAAACTACTATATATTATAAGGTATTTTCAATGATAAACTACTATAAATTATAAGGTATTTTCAATGATACACTGCATATTACGTTATATCATAAGGTATTTTCAATGATACACTACAAATTACGATATATTATAAGGTATTTTCGATGATACACTGCATATTACGTTATATTATAAGGTATTTTCATTGATACATTACAAAGTACCATATATTATAAGGTATTTTGAATGATACACTGCACATTACGTTATATTATAAGGTATTTTCGATGATACACTGCATATTACGTTATATTTTAAGGTATTTTCAATGATACACTGCATATTACGTTATATTATAAGGTATTTTCATTGATACACTACAACTTACGATATATTATAAGGTATTTTCGATGATACACTGCATATTACGTTATATCATAAGGTATTTTTAATGATCCACTGCATATTACGTTATATTATAAGGCATTTTCAATGATAAACTGCGATATATTATAAGGTATTTTCAATGATACACTGCATATTACGTTATATTATAAGGTATTTTCATTGATACATTACAAATTACCATATATTATAAGGTATTTTCAATGATACACTGCATATTCCGTTATATCATAAGGTATTTTCAATGATGCACTGCATATTACGTTATATTATAAGGTATTTTCAATGATTCACTACTATATATTATAAGGTATTTTCAATGATACACTGCATATTACGTTATATTATAAGGCATTTTCAATGATACACTGCATATTACGTTATATTATAAGGTATTTTCATTGATACACTACAAATTACCATAATTTCTAAGGTATTTTCAATGATACACTGTAAGGTACTTTCAATGATAAACTACTATAAATTATAAGGTATTTTCAATGATACACTGCATATTACGTTATATCATAAGGTATTTTCAATGATACACTGCATATTACGTTATATTATAAGGTATTTGCAATGATACACTGCATATTACGTTATATTATAAGGTATTTTCATTGATACACTACAACTTACGATATATTATAAGGTATTGTCAATGATTCACTGCATATTACGTTATATCATAAGGTATTTTTAATGATCCACTGCATATTACGTTATATTATAAGGTATTTTCAATGATACACTGCATATTACGTTATATTATAAGGTATTTTCAATGATACACTGCATATTACGTTATATTATAAGGTATTTTCATTGATACACCACAACTTACGATATATTATAAGGTATTTTCGATGATACACTGCATATTACGTTATATCATAAGGTATTTTCAATGATACACTGCATATTACGTTATATTATAAGGTATTTTCAAAGATAGACGCCATATTACATTATATTATAAGGTATTGTCAATGATTACACTGCATATTACGTTATATCATAAGGTATTTTTAATGATCCACTGCATATTACGTTATATTATAAGGTATTTTCAATGATACACTGCATAGTACGTTATATTATAAGGTATTTTCAATGATACACTGCATATTACGTTATATTATAAGGTATTTTCAATGATTCACTGCATATTACGTTATATTATAAGGTATTTTCAATGATACACTGCATATTACTTTATATTATAAGATATTTTCATTGATAAACAACTATATATTATAAGGTATTTTCAATGATAAACTACTATATTTTATAAGGTATTTTCAATGATACACTGTATATTACGTTATATTATAAGGCATTTTCAATGATACACTGCATATTACGTTATATTATAAGGTATTTTCAATGATAAACTACTATATATTATAAGGTATTTTCAATGATAAACTACTATATATTATAAGGTATTTTCAATGATAAACTACTATAAATTATAAGGTATTTTCAATGATACACTGCATATTACGTTATAACATAAGGTATTTTCAATGATACACTACAAATTACGATATATTATAAGGTATTTTCGATGATACACTGCATATTACGTTATATTATAAGGTATTTTCATTGATACATTACAAAGTACCATATATTATAAGGTATTTTGAATGATACACTGCACATTACGTTATATTATAAGGTATTTTCAATGATACACTGCATATTACGTTATATTATAAGGTATTTTCAATGATTCACTGCATATTACGTTATATTATAAGGCATTTTCAATGATAAACTACGATATATTATAAGGTATTTTCAATGATACACTGCATATTACGTTATATCATTATGTATTTTCACTGATACACTGCATATTACGTTATATTTTAAGGTATTTTCAATGATACACTGTATATTACGTTATATTATAAGGCATTTTCAATGATACACTGCATATTACGTTATATTATAAGGTATTTTCAATGATTCACTGCATATTACGTTATATTATAAGGCATTTTCAATGATAAACTACGATATATTATAAGGTATTTTCAATGATACACTGCATATTACGTTATATCATTATGTATTTTCACTGATACACTGCATATTACGTTATATTATAAGGTATTTTCAATGATACACTGTATATTACGTTATATTATAAGGCATTTTCAATGATACACTGCATATTACGTTATATTATAAGGTATTTTCAATGATAAACTACTATATATTATAAGGTATTTTCAATGATAAACTACTATAAATTATAAGGTATTTTCAATGATACACTGCATATTACGTTATAACATAAGGTATTTTCAATGATACACTACAAATTACGATATATTATAAGGTATTTTCGATGATACACTGCATATTACGTTATATTATAAGGTATTTTCATTGATACATTACAAAGTACCATATATTATAAGGTATTTTGAATGATACACTGCACATTACGTTATATTATAAGGTATTTTCAATGATACACTGCATATTACGTTATATTATAAGGTATTTTCAATGATTCACTGCATATTACGTTATATTATAAGGCATTTTCAATGATAAACTACGATATATTATAAGGTATTTTCAATGATACACTGCATATTACGTTATATCATTATGTATTTTCACTGATACACTGCATATTACGTTATATTATAAGGTATTTTCAATGATACACTGTATATTACGTTATATTATAAGGCATTTTCAATGATACACTGCATATTACGTTATATTATAAGGTATTTTCAATGATAAACTACTATATATTATAAGGTATTTTCAATGATAAACTACTATATATTATAAGGTATTTTCAATGATAAACTACTATAAATTATAAGGTATTTTCAATGATACACTGCATATTACGTTATATCATAAGGTATTTTCAATGATACACTACAAATTACGATATATTATAAGGTATTTTCGATGATACACTGCATATTACGTTATATTATAAGGCATTTTCAATGATAAACTACGATATATTATAAGGTATTTTCAATGATACACTGCATATTACGTTATATCATTATGTATTTTCACTGATACACTGCATATTACGTTATATTTTAAGGTATTTTCAATGATACACTGCATATTACGTTATATTATAAGGTATTATCAATGGTACACTACAAATTACGATATATTATAAGGTATTTTCAATGATAGGCTGTATATTACGATATATTATAAGGTATTTTCAATGATACACTGCATATTACGTTATATTATAAGGTATTTTCAATGATACACTGCATATTACGTTATATTATAAGGTATTTTCAATGATACACTGTATATTACGATATATCATAAGGTATTTTCAATGATACACTGTATATTACGTTATATTATAAGGCATTTTCAATGATACACTGCATATTACGTTATATTATAAGGTATTTTCAATGATAAACTACTATATATTATAAGGTATTTTCAATGATAAACTACTATATATTATAAGGTATTTTCAATGATAAACTACTATAAATTATAAGGTATTTTCAATGATACACTGCATATTACGTTATATCATAAGGTATTTTCAATGATACACTACAAATTACGATATATTATAAGGTATTTTCGATGATACACTGCATATTACGTTATATTATAAGGTATTTTCATTGATACATTACAAAGTACCATATATTATAAGGTATTTTGAATGATACACTGCACATTACGTTATATTATAAGGTATTTTCAATGATACACTGCATATTACGTTATATTATAATTTATTTTCAATGATTCACTGCATATTACGTTATATTATAAGGCATTTTCAATGATAAACTACGATATATTATAAGGTATTTTCAATGATACACTGCATATTACGTTATATTATAAGGTATTATCAATGGTACACTACAAATTACGATATATTATAAGGTATTTTCAATGATACACTGCATATTACGTTATATTATAAGGTATTTTCAATGATACACTACAAATTACGATATATTATAAGGTATTTTCGATGATACACTGCATAGTACGTTATATTATAAGGTATTTTCATTGATACATTACAAATTACCATATATTATAAGGTATTTTCAATGGTACACTGCATATTACGTTATATTATAAGGTATTTTCAATGATACACTGTATATTACGATATATCATAAGGTATTTTCAATGATACACTACAAATTACCATAATTTCTAAGGTATTTTCAGTGATAAACTACTATAAATTATAAGGTATTTTCAATGATACACTGCATATTACGTTATATCATAAGGTATTTTCAATGATACACTGCATATTACGTTATATTATAAGGTATTTTCAATGATAGACGCCATATTACATTATATTATAAGGTATTGTCAATGATACACTGCATATTACGTTATATCATAAGGTATTTTTAATGATCCACTGCATATTACGTCATATTATAAGGTATTTTCAATGATACACTGCATATTACGTTATATTATAAGGTATTTTCAATGATACACTGCATATTACGTTATATTATAAGGTATTTTCAATGATTCACTGCATATTACGTTATATTATAAGGCATTTTCAATGATAAACTACGATATATTATAAGGTATTTTCAATGATACACTGCATATTACGTTATATCATTATGTATTTTCACTGATACACTGCATATTACGTTATATTTTAAGGTATTTTCAATGATACACTGCATATTACGTTATATTATAAGGTATTATCAATGGTACACTACAAATTACGATATATTATAAGGTATTTTCAATGATACACTGCATATTACGTTATATTATAAGGTATTTTCAATGATTCGCTGCATATTACGTTATATTATAAGGTATTTTCAATGATACACTGCATATTACTTTATATTATAAGATATTTTCATTGATAAACTACTATATATTATAAGGTATTTTCAATGATAAACTACTATATATTATAAGGTATTTTCAATGATAAACTATTATAAATTATAAGGTATTTTCAATGATACACTGCATATTACGTTATATCATAAGGTATTTTCAATGATACACTGTATATTACGTTATATTATAAGGTATTTTCAATGATACACTGCATATTACGTTATATTATAAGGTATTTTCAATGATTCGCTGCATATTACGTTATATTATAAGGTATTTTCAATGATACACTGCATATTACTTTATATTATAAGATATTTTCATTGATAAACAACTATATATTATAAGGTATTTTCAATGATAAACTACTATATTTTATAAGGTATTTTCAATGATACACTGTATATTACGTTATATTATAAGGCATTTTCAATGATACACTGCATATTACGTTATATTATAAGGTATTTTCAATGATAAACTACTATATATTATGAGGTATTTTCAATGATAAACTACTATATATTATAAGGTATTTTCAATGATAAACTACTATAAATTATAAGGTATTTTCAATGATACACTGCATATTACGTTATATCATAAGGTATTTTCAATGATACACTACAAATTACGATATATTATAAGGTATTTTCGATGATACACTGCATATTACGTTATATTATAAGGTATTTTCATTGATACATTACAAAGTACCATATATTATAAGGTATTTTGAATGATACACTGCACATTACGTTATATTATAAGGTATTTTCAATGATACACTGCATATTACGTTATATTATAAGGTATTTTCAATGATTCACTGCATATTACGTTATATTATAAGGCATTTTCAATGATAAACTACGATATATTATAAGGTATTTTCAATGATACACTGCATATTACGTTATATTATAAGGTATTATCAATGGTACACTACAAATTACGATATATTATAAGGTATTTTCAATGATACACTGCATATTACGTTATATTATAAGGTATTTTCAATGATACACTACAAATTACGATATATTATAAGGTATTTTCGATGATACACTGCATAGTACGTTATATTATAAGGTATTTTCATTGATACATTACAAATTACCATATATTATAAGGTATTTTCAATGGTACACTGCATATTACGTTATATTATAAGGTATTTTCAATGATACACTGTATATTACGATATATCATAAGGTATTTTCAATGATACACTACAAATTACCATAATTTCTAAGGTATTTTCAGTGATAAACTACTATAAATTATAAGGTATTTTCAATGATACACTGCATATTACGTTATATCATAAGGTATTTTCAATGATAGACGGCATATTCCATTATATTATAAGGTATTTTCAATGATACACTGCATATTACGTTATATTATAAGGTATTTTCAATGGTAAACTACATATTACATTATTTTATAGTATTTTCAATGATACACTGCATATTACGTTATATTATAAGGTATTTTCAATGATACACTACAAATTACGATATATTATAAGGTATTTTCAATGATACACTGCATATTACGTTATATCATAAGGTATTTTCAATGATACACTGCATATTACGTTATATTATAAGGTATTTTCAATGATAGACGCCATATTACATTATATTATAAGGTATTGTCAATGATACACTGCATATTACGTTATATCATAAGGTATTTTTAATGATCCACTGCATATTACGTCATATTATAAGGTATTTTCAATGATACACTGCATATTACGTTATATTATAAGGTATTTTCAATGATACACTGCATATTACGTTATATTATAAGGTATTTTCAATGATTCACTGCATATTACGTTATATTATAAGGCATTTTCAATGATAAACTACGATATATTATAAGGTATTTTCAATGATACACTGCATATTACGTTATATCATTATGTATTTTCACTGATACACTGCATATTACGTTATATTTTAAGGTATTTTCAATGATACACTGCATATTACGTTATATTATAAGGTATTTTCAATGATCCACTGCATATTACGTTATATTATAAGGTATTTTCAATGATACACTGCATATTACGTTATATCATAAGGTATTTTCAATGATACACTGCATATTACGTTATATTATAAGGTATTTTCAATGATTCACTGCATATTACGTTATATTATAAGGTATTTTCAATGATACACTGCATATTACGTTATATTATAAGGTATTTTCAATGATACACTACAAATTACGATATATTATAAGGTATTTTCGATGATACACTGCATAGTACGTTATATTATAAGGTATTTTCATTGATACATTACAAATTACCATATATTATAAGGTATTTTCAATGGTACACTGCACATTACGTTATATTATAAGGTATTTTAAATGATCCACTGCATATTACCTTATATTATAAGGTATTTTCAATGATACCCTGCATATTACGTTATATCATAAGGTATTTTCAATGATACACTGCATATTACGTTATATTATAAGGTATTTTCAATGATACACTACAAATTACGATATATTATAAGGTATTTTCGATGATACACTGCATATTACGTTATATTATAAGGTATTTTCATTGATACACTGCATATTACGTTATATTATAAGGTATTTTCAATGATTCACTGCCTATTACGTTATATTATAAGGCATTTTCAATGATAAACTACGATATATTATAAGGTATTTTCAATGATACACTGCATATTACGTTATATTATAAGGTATTTTCAATGATACACTGCATATTACGTTATATTATAAGGTATTTTCAATGATACACTGCATATTACGTTATATCATAAGGTATTTTCAATGATAAACTACTATATATTATAAGGTATTTTCAATGATAAACTACTATATATTATAAGGTATTTTCAATGATACACTACAAATTACGATATATTATAAGGTATTTTCGATGATACACTGCATATTACGTTATATTATAAGGTATTTTCATTGATACATTACAAAGTACCATATATTATAAGGTATTTTGAATGATACACTGCACATTACGTTATATTATAAGGCATTTTCAATGATAAACTACGATATATTATAAGGTATTTTCAATGATACACTGCATATTACGTTATATCATTATGTATTTTCACTGATACACTGCATATTACGTTATATTTTAAGGTATTTTCAATGATACACTGCATATTACGTTATATTATAAGGTATTATCAATGGTACACTACAAATTACGATATATTATAAGGTATTTTCAATGATACACTGCATATTACGTTATATTATAAGGTATTTTCAATGATACACTACAAATTACGATATATTATAAGGTATTTTCGATGATACACTGCATAGTACGTTATATTATAAGGTATTTTCATTGATACATTACAAATTACCATATATTATAAGGTATTTTCAATGATACACTGCACATTACGTTATATTATAAGGTATTTTCAATGATCCACTGCATATTACCTTATATTATAAGGTATTTTCAATGATACACTGCATATTACGTTATATCATAAGGTATTTTCAATGATACACTGCATATTACGTTATATTATAAGGTATTTTCAATGATTCACTGCATATTACGTTATATTATAAGGTATTTTCAATGATACACTGCATATTACTTTATATTATAAGATATTTTCATTGATAAACTACTATATTTTATAAGGTATTTTCAATGATAAACTACTATATATTATAAGGTATTTTCAATGATAAACTACTATAAATTATAAGGTATTTTCAATGATACACATCATATTACGTTATATCATAAGGTATTTTCAATGATACACTGCATATTACGTTATATTATAAGGTATTTTCAATGATACACTACAAATTACGATATATTATAAGGTATTTTCGATGATACACTGCATATTACGTTATATTATAAGGTATTTTCATTGATACATTACAAAGTACCATATATTATAAGGTATTTTGAATGATACTCTGCACATTACGTTATATTATAAGGCATTTTCAATGATAAACTACGATATATTATAAGGTATTTTCAATGATACACTGCATATTACGTTATATCATTATGTATTTTCACTGATACACTGCATATTACGTTATATTTTAAGGTATTTTCAATGATACACTGCATATTACGTTATATTATAAGGTATTATCAATGGTACACTACAAATTACGATATATTATAAGGTATTTTCAATGATACACTGCATATTACGTTATATTATAAGGTATTTTCAATGATACACTACAAATTACGATATATTATAAGGTATTTTCGATGATACACTGCATAGTACGTTATATTATAAGGTATTTTCATTGATCATTAGAAATTACCATATATTATAAGGTATTTTCAATGATACACTGCATATTACGTTATATTATAAGGTATTTTCAATGATCCACTGCATATTACC
>CAKAJI010000576.1:241449-331493 GCA_916610255.1 Lasioglossum lativentre
TTCTAAGGTATTTTCAATGATACACTGCATATTACGTTATATTGTAAGGTATTTTCAATGATACACTGCATATTACGTTATTTTTTAAGGTATTTTCAATGTCAAACTGCATATTACGTTATATTATAAGATATTTTCAATGATGCACTGCATATTACGTTATATTATAAGGTATTTTCAATGATACACTGCATATTACGTTATATTGTAAGGTATATTCATTGATACACGACATATTACGTTATATTATAAGGTATTTTCAATGATACACTGAATATTACGTTATATTATAAGGTATTTTCATTGATTTACTCCAAATTATCATATATTATAAGGTATTTTCAATGATACACTGCATATTACGTTATATTATAAGGTATTTTCAATGATACACTGCATATTACGTTATATTCTAAGGTATTTTCAATGATACACTGCATATTACGTTATATTATAAGGTATTATCAATGGTACACTACAAATTACGATATATATTAAGGTATTTTCAATGGCAGACTGCATATTACGTTATATTATAAGATATTTTCAATGATACACTGCATATTACGTTATATTATAAGGTATTTTCAATGATAGACGGCATATTACATTATATTCTAAGGTATTTTCAATGATACACTGCATATTACGTTATATTGTAAGGTATTTTCAATGATACACTGAATATTACGTTATATTATAAGGTATTTTCATTGATTTACTCCAAATTATCATATATTATAAGGTATTTTCAATGATGCACTGCATATTACGTTATATTCTAAGGTATTTTCAATGATACACTGCATATTACGTTATATTATAAGGTATTTTCAATGATACACTGCATATTACGTTATATTGTAAGGTATTTTCAATGATACACTGCATATTACGTTATTTTTTAAGGTATTTTCAATGTCAAACTGCATATTACGTTATATTATAAGATATTTTCAATGATGCACTGCATATTACGTTATATTATAAGGTATTTTCAATGATACACTGCATATTACGTTATATTGTAAGGTATATTCATTGATACACGACATATTACGTTATATTATAAGGTATTTTCAATGATACACTGAATATTACGTTATATTATAAGGTATTTTCATTGATTTACTCCAAATTATCATATATTATAAGGTATTTTCAATGATACACTGCATATTACGTTATATTATAAGGTATTTTCAATGATACACTGCATATTACGTCATATTATAAGGTATTTTCAATGATAGACGGCATATTACATTATATTCTAAGGTATTTTCAATGATACACTGCATATTACGTTATATTGTAAGGTATTTTCAATGATACACTGAATATTACGTTATATTATAAGGTATTTTCATTGATTTACTCCAAATTATCATATATTATAAGGTAAATTTTCAATGATACACTGCATATTACGTTATATTATAAGGTATTTTCAATGATACACTGCATATTACGTTATATTCTAAGGTATTTTCAATGATGCACTGCATATTACGTTATATTATAAGGTATTTTCAATGATACACTGCATATTACGTCATATTATAAGGTATTTTCAATGATAAACTACTATATATTATAAGGTATTTTCAATGATAAACTTCTATATATTATAAGGTATTTTCAATGATACACTGCATATTACGTTATATTCTAAGGTATTTTCAATGATACACTGCATATTACGTTATATTATAAGGTATTTTCAATGATACACTGCATATTACGTCATATTATAAGGTATTTTCAATGATAAACTACTATATATTATAAGGTATTTTCAATGATAAACTTCTATATATTATAAGGTAATTTCAATGATACACTGCATATTACGTTATATTATAAGGCATTTTCAATGATAAACTACGATATATTATAAGGTATTTTCAATGATACACTGCATATTACGTTATATTGTAAGGTATTTTCAATGATACACTGCATATTACATTATTTTATAGTATTTTCAATGATACACTTCATATTACATTATTTTTTAAGGTATTTTCAATGTCAAACTGCATATTACGTTATATTATAAGATATTTTCAATGATACACTGCATATTACGTTATATTATAAGGTATTTTCAATGATACACTGCATATTACGTTATATTATAAGGTATTTTCAATGATACACTGCATATTACGTTATATTATAAGGTATTATCAATGGTACACTACAAATTACGATATATTATAAGGTATTTTCAATGGCAGACTGCATATTACGTTATATTATAAGATATTTTCAATGATACACTGCATATTACGTTATATTATAAGGTATTTTCAATGATGCACTGCATATTACGTTATATTCTAAGGTATTTTCAATGATACACTGCATATTACGTTATATTATAAGGTATTTTCAATGATACACTGCATATTACGTTATATTGTAAGGTATTTTCAATGATACACTGCATATTACGTTATTTTTTAAGGTATTTTCAATGTCAAACTGCATATTACGTTATATTATAAGATATTTTCAATGATGCACTGCATATTACGTTATATTATAAGGTATTTTCAATGATACACTGCATATTACGTTATATTGTAAGGTATATTCATTGATACACGACATATTACGTTATATTATAAGGTATTTTCAATGATACACTGAATATTACGTTATATTATAAGGTATTTTCATTGATTTACTCCAAATTATCATATATTATAAGGTATTTTCAATGATACACTGCATATTACGTTATATTATAAGGTATTTTCAATGATACACTGCATATTACGTTATATTCTAAGGTATTTTCAATGATACACTGCATATTACGTTATATTATAAGGTATTATCAATGGTACACTACAAATTACGATATATATTAAGGTATTTTCAATGGCAGACTGCATATTACGTTATATTATAAGATATTTTCAATGATACACTGCATATTACGTCATATTATAAGGTATTTTCAATGATAAACTACTATATATTATAAGGTATTTTCAATGATAAACTACTATATATTATAAGGTATTTTCAATGATAAACTTCTATATATTATAAGGTATTTTCAATGATACACTGCATATTACGTTATATTCTAAGGTATTTTCAATGATACACTGCATATTACGTTATATTATAAGGTATTTTCAATGATACACTGCATATTACGTCATATTATAAGGTATTTTCAATGATAAACTACTATATATTATAAGGTATTTTCAATGATAAACTTCTATATATTATAAGGTAATTTCAATGATACACTGCATATTACGTTATATTATAAGGCATTTTCAATGATAAACTACGATATATTATAAGGTATTTTCAATGATACACTGCATATTACGTTATATTATAAGGTATTTTCAATGATACACTGCATATTCCGTTATATTATAAGGTATTTTCAATGATACACTGCATATTACGTTATATTATAAGGTATTATCAATGGTACACTACAAATTACGATATATATTAAGGTATTTTCAATGGCAGACTGCATATTACGTTATATTATAAGATATTTTCAATGATACACTGCATATTACGTTATATTATAAGGTATTTTCAATGATGCACTGCATATTACGTTATATTCTAAGGTATTTTCAATGATACACTGCATATTACGTTATATTATAAGGTATTTTCAATGATACACTGCATATTACGTCATATTATAAGGTATTTTCAATGATAGACGGCATATTACATTATATTCTAAGGTATTTTCAATGATACACTGCATATTACGTTATATTGTTAGGTATTTTCAATGATACACTGAATATTACGTTATATTATAAGGTATTTTCATTGATTTACTCCAAATTATCATATATTATAAGGTAAATTTTCAATGATACACTGCATATTACGTTATATTATAAGGTACTTTCAATGATAGACGGCATATTACATTATATTCTAAGGAATTTTCAAGGATACACTGCATATTACGTTATATTATAAGGTATTATCAATGGTACACTACAAATTACGATATATTATAAGGTATTTTCAATGGCAGACTGCATATTACGTTATATTATAAGATATTTTCAATGATACACTGCATATTACGTTATATTATAAGGTATTTTCAATGATGCACTGCATATTACGTTATATTCTAAGGTATTTTCAATGATACACTGCATATTACGTTATATTATAAGGTATTTTCAATGATACACTGCATATTACGTTATATTATAAGGTATTTTCAATGATAGACGGCATATTACATTATATTCTATGGTATTTTCAATGATACACTGCATATTACGTTATATTATAAGGTATTTTCAATGATACACTGAATATTACGTTATATTATAAGGTATTTTCATTGATTTACTCCAAATTATCATATATTATAAGGTATTTTCAATGATACACTGCATATTACGTTATATTATAAGGTATTTTCAATGATACACTGCATATTACGTTATATTCTAAGGTATTTTCAATGATACACTGCATATTACGTTATGTTATAAGGTATTATCAATGGTACACTACAAATTACGATATATTATAAGGTATTTTCAATGGCAGACTGCATATTACGTTATATTATAAGATATTTTCAATGATACACTGCATATTACGTTATATTATAAGGTATTTTCAATGATGCACTGCATATTACGTTATATTCTAAGGTATTTTCAATGATACACTGCATATTACGTTATATTATAAGGTATTTTCAATGATACACTGCATATTACGTCATATTATAAGGTATTTTCAATGATAGACGGCATATTACATTACATTCTAAGGTATTTTCAATGATACACTGCATATTACGTTATATTATAAGGTATTTCCATTGATTCATTACAAATTACCATATATTCTAAGGTATTTTCAATGATACACTGCATATTACTTTATATTATAAGGTATTTTCAATGATACACTGCATATTACGTTATATTATAAGGTATTTTCATTGATACACTACAACTTACGATATATTATAAGGTATTTTCTCTGATACACTGCATATTACGTTATGTTATAAGGTATTTTCAATGATACACTGCATATTACGTTATATTATAAGGTATTTCCATTGATTCATTACAAATTACCATATATTCTAAGGTATTTTCAATGATACACTGCATATTACGTTATATTCTAAGGTATTTTCAATGATACACTGCATATTACGTTATATTATAAGGTATTATCAATGGTACACTACAAATTACGATATATTATAAGGTATTTTCAATGGCAGACTGCATATTACGTTATATTATAAGATATTTTCAATGATACACTGCATATTACGTTATATTATAAGGTATTTTCAATGATGCACTGCATATTACGTTATATTCTAAGGTATTTTCAATGATACACTGCATATTACGTTATATTATAAGGTATTTTCAATGATACACTGCATATTACGTTATATTGTAAGGTATTTTCAATGATACACTGCATATTACGTCATATTATAAGGTATTTTCAATGGTAAACTGCATATTACATTATATTATAAGGTATTTTCAATGATGCACTGCATATTACGTTATATTATAAGGTATTTTCAATGATACACTGCATATTACGTTATATTATAAGGTATTTTCAAAGATAGACGGCATATTACATTATATTATAAGGTATTTTCAATGATACACTGCATATTACGTTATATTATAAGTTATTTTCAATGATACACTGCATATTACGTTATATTGTAAGGTATTTTCACTGATACACTGCATATTACGTTATATTATAAGGTATTTTCAAAGATAGACGGCATATTACATTATATTATAAGGTATTTTCAATGATACACTGCATATTACGTTATATTATAAGGTATTTTCAATGATACACTGAATATTACGTTATATTATAAGGTATTTTCATTGATTTACTCCAAATTATCATATATTATAAGGTATTTTCAATGATACACTGCATATTACGTTATATTATAAGGTATTTTCAATGATACACTGCATATTACGTTATATTCTAAGGTATTTTCAATGATACACTGCATATTACGTTATATTATAAGGTATTATCAATGGTACACTACAAATTACGATATATTATAAGGTATTTTCAATGGCAGACTGCATATTACGTTATATTATAAGATATTTTCAATGATACACTGCATATTACGTTATATTATAAGATATTTTCAATGATGCACTGCATATTACGTTATATTCTAAGGTATTTTCAATGATACACTGCATATTACGTTATATTATAAGGTATTTTCAATGATACACTGCATATTACGTCATATTATAAGGTATTTTCAATGATAGACGGCATATTACATTATATTCTAAGGTATTTTCAATGATACACTGCATATTACGTTATATCATAAGGTAATTTCACTGATACACTGCATATTACGTTATATTTTAAGGTATTTTCTATGATACACTGCATATTACGTTATATTATAAGGTATTTTCATTGATACACTACAACTTACGATATATTATAAGGTATTTTCACTGATACACTGCATATTACGTTATGTTATAAGGTATTTTCAATGATACACTGCATATTACGTTATATTATAAGGTATTTCCATTGATTCATTACAAATTACCATATATTCTAAGGTATTTTCAATGATACACTGCATATTACGTTATATTATAAGGTATTTTCAATGATACACTGCATATTACGTTATATTATAAGGTATTTTCAATGATAGACGGCATATTACATTATATTCTAAGGTATTTTCAATGATACACTGCATATTACGTTATATTATAAGGTATTTTCAATGATACACTGCATATTACGTTATATTCTAAGGTATTTTCAATGATACACTGCACATTACGTTATATTATAAGGTATTATCAATGGTACACTACAAATTACGATATATTATAAGGTATTTTCAATGGCAGACTGCATATTACGTTATATTATAAGATATTTTCAATGATACACTGCATATTACGTCATATTATAAGGTATTTTCAATGATAGACGGCATATTACATTATATTCTAAGGTATTTTCAATGATACACTGCATATTACGTTATATTGTTAGGTATTTTCAATGATACACTGAATATTACGTTATATTATAAGGTATTTTCATTGATTTACTCCAAATTATCATATATTATAAGGTAAATTTTCAATGATACACTGCATATTACGTTATATTATAAGGTACTTTCAATGATAGACGGCATATTACATTATATTCTAAGGAATTTTCAAGGATACACTGCATATTACGTTATATTATAAGGTATTATCAATGGTACACTACAAATTACGATATATTATAATGTATTTTCAATGGCAGACTGCATATTACGTTATATTATAAGATATTTTCAATGATACACTGCATATTACGTTATATTATAAGGTATTTTCAATGATGCACTGCATATTACGTTATATTCTAAGGTATTTTCAATGATACACTGCATATTACGTTATATTATAAGGTATTTTCAATGATAGACGGTATATTACATTATATTATAAGGTATTTTCAATGATACACTGCATATTACATTATATCATAAGGTAATTTCACTGATACACTGCATATTACGTTATATTTTAAGGTATTTTCAATGATACACTGCATATTACGTTATATTATAAGGTGTTTTCATTGATACACTACAACTTACGATATATTATAAGGTATTTTCACTGATACACTGCATATTACGTTATGTTATAAGGTATTTTCAATGATACACTGCATATTACGTTATATTATAAGGTATTTCCATTGATTCATTACAAATTACCATATATTCTAAGGTATTTTCAATGATACACTGCATATTACGTTATATTATAAGGTATTTTCAATGATACACTGCATATTACGTTATATTATAAGGTATTTTCATTGATACACTGCATATTACGTTATATTATAAGGTATATTCATTGATACACGACATATTACGTTATATTATAAAGTATTTTCAATGATACACTGCATATTACAATATTTTATAAGGTGATTTCAATGATACACTGTCTATTACGATATATTATAAGGTATTTTCAATGATACACTGTCTATTACGATATATTATAATTTATTTTCAATGGCAGACTGCATATTATTTATATTATAAGATATTTTCAATGATACACTGCATATTACGTTATATTATAAGGTATTTTCAATGATGCACTGCATATTACGTTATATTCTAAGGTATTTTCAATGATACACTGCATATTACGTTATATTATAAGGTATTTTCAATGATAGACGGCATATTACATTATATTCTAAGGTATTTTCAATGATACACTGCATATTACGTTATATTATAAGGTATTTTCAATGATACACTGAATATTACGTTATATTATAAGGTATTTTCATTGATTTACTCCAAATTATCATATATTATAAGGTAAATTTTCAATTATACACTGCATATTACATTATATCATAAGGTAATTTCACTGATACACTGCATATTACGTTATATTTTAAGGTATTTTCTATGATACACTGCATATTACGTTATATTATAAGGTATTTTCAATGATGCACTGCATATTACGTTATATTCTAAGGTATTTTCAATGATACACTGCATAATACGTTATATTATATGGTATTTTCAATGATACACTGCATATTACGTTATATTATAAGGTATTATCAATGGTACACTACAAATTACGATATATTATAAGGTATTTTCAATGGCAAACTGCATATTACGTTATATTATAAGGTAATTTCAATGATACACTGCATATTACGTTATATTATAAGGTATTTTCAATGATAGACGGCATATTACATTATATTCTAAGGTATTTTCAATGATACACTGCATATTACATTATTTTATAGTATTTTCAATGATACACTCCATATTACATTATTTTATAAGGTGTTTTCAATGATACACTGTCTATTACGATATATTATAAGGTATTTTCAATGTTACACTGCATATTACGTTATATTCTAAGGTATTTTCAATGATACACTGCATATTACGTTATATTATAAGGTATTTTCAATGATAGACGGCATATTACATTATATTCTAAGGAATTTTCAAGGATACACTGCATATTACGTTATATTATAAGGTATTATCAATGGTACACTACAAATTACGATATATTATAAGGTATTTTCAATGGCAGACTGCATATTACGTTATATTATAAGATATTTTCAATGATACACTGCATATTACGTTATATTATAAGGTATTTTCAATGATGCACTGCATATTACGTTATATTCTAAGGTATTTTCAATGATACACTGCATATTACGTTATATTATATGGTATTTTCAATGATACACTGCATATTACGTTATATTATAAGGTATTATCAATGGTACACTACAAATTACGATATATTATAAGGTATTTTCAATGGCAAACTGCATATTACGTTATATTATAAGGTAATTTCAATGATACACTGCATAATACGTTATATTATAAGGTATTTTCAATGATAGACGGCATATTACATTATATTCTAAGGTATTTTCAATGATACACTGCATATTACATTATTTTATAGTATTTTCAATGATACACTTCATATTACATTGTTTTATAAGGTGTTTTCAATGATACACTGTCTATTACGATATATTATAAAGTATTTTCAATGTTACACTGCATATTACGTTATATTATAAGGTATTTTCAATGATACACTGCATATTACGTCATATTATAAGGTATTTTCAATGATAAACTACTATATATTATAAGGTATTTTCAATGATACACTGCATATTACGTTATATTATAAGGTATTTTCAATGATACACTGCATATTACGTTATATTATAAGGTATTATCAATGGTACACTACAAATTACGATATATTATAAGGTATTTTCAATGATGCACTGCATATTACGTTATATTATAAGGTATTTTCAATGATACACTGCATATTACGTTATATTGTAAGGTATTTTCAATGATACACTGCATATTACATTATCTTTTAAGGTATTTTCAATGTCAAACTGCATATTACGTTATATTATAAGATATTTTCAATGATACACTGCATATTACGTTATATTATAAGGTATTTTCAATGATACACTGCATATTACGTTATATTATAAGGTATTTTCAATGATACACTGCATATTACGTTCTATTATAAGGTATTTTCAATGATACACTGCATATTACGTTATATTATAAGGTATTTTCAATGATAAACTACTATATATTATAAGGTATTTTCAATGATAAACTTCTATATATTATAAGGTATTTTCAATGATACACTGCATATTACGTTATATTATAAGGCATTTTCAATGATAAACTACGATATATTATGAGGTATTTTCAATGATACACTGCATATTACGTTATATTATAAGGTATTATCAATGGTACACTACAAATTACGATATATTATAAGGTATTTTTAATGGCAAACTGCATATTACGTTATATTATAAGGTAATTTCAATGATACACTGCATATTACGTTATATTATAAGGTATTTTCAATGATAGACGGCATATTACATTATATTCTAAGGTATTTTCAATGATACACTGCATATTACATTATTTTATAGTATTTTCAATGATACACTTCATATTACATTATTTTATAATGTGTTTTCAATGATACACTGTCTATTACGATATATTATAAGGTATTTTCAATGTTACACTGCATATTACGTTATATTATAAGGTATTTTCAATGATACACTGCATATTACGTCATATTATAAGGTATTTTCAATGATAAACTACTATATATTATAAGGTATTTTCAATGATAAACTTCTATATATTATAAGGTATTTTCAATGATACAATGCATATTACGTTATATTATAAGGCATTTTCAATGATAAACTACGATATGTTATAAGGTATTTTCAATGATACACTGCATATTACGTTATATTATAAGGTATTTTCAATGATACACTGCATATTACGTTATATTATAAGGTATTATCAATGGTACACTACAAATTACGATATATTATAAGGTATTTTCAATGATGCACTGCATATTACGTTATATTATAAGGTATTTTCAATGATAAACTGCATATTACGTTATATTGTAAGGTATTTTCAATGATACACTGCATATTACATTATTTTTTAAGGTATTTTCAATGTCAAACTGCATATTACGTTATATTATAAGATATTTTCAATGATACACTGCATATTACGTTATATTATAAGGTATTTTCAATGATACACTGCATATTACGTTATATTATAAGGTATTTTCAATGATACACTGCATATTACGTTATATTATAAGGTATTATCAATGGTACACTACAAATTACGATATATTATAAGGTATTTTCAATGGCAAACTGCATATTACGTTATATTATAAGGTAATTTCAATGATACACTGCATATTACGTTATATTATAAGGTATTTTCAATGATAGACGGCATATTACATTATATTCTAAGGTATTTTCAATGATACACTGCATATTACATTATTTTATAGTATTTTCAATGATACACTTCATATTACATTATTTTATAAGGTGTTTTCAATGATACACTGTCTATTACGATATATTATAAGGTATTTTCAATGTTACACTGCATATTACGTTATATTCTAAGGTATTTTCAATGATACACTGCATATTACGTTATATTATAAGGTATTTTCAATGATACACTGCATATTACGTCATATTATAAGGTATTTTCAATGATAAACTACTATATATTATAAGGTATTTTCAATGATAAACTTCTATATATTATAAGGTATTTTCAATGATACACTGCATATTACGTTATATTATAAGGCATTTTCAATGATAAACTACGATATGTTATAAGGTATTTTCAATGATACACTGCATATTACGTTATATTATAAGGTATTTTCAATGATACACTGCATATTACGTTATATTGTAAGGTATTTTCAATGATACACTGCATATTACATTATTTTTTAAGGTATTTTCAATGTCAAACTGCATATTACGTTATATTATAAGATATTTTCAATGATACACTGCATATTACATTATTTTTTAAGGTATTTTCAATGTCAAACTGCATATTACGTTATATTATAAGATATTTTCAATGATACACTGCATATTACGTTATATTGTAAGGTATTTTCAATGGTACACTGCATATTACATTATTTTTTAAGGTATTTTCAATGTCAAACTGCATATTACGTTATATTATAAGATATTTTCAATGATACACTGCATATTACGTTATATTATAAGGTATTTTCAATGATACACTGCATATTACGTTATATTATAAGGTATTTTCAATGATACACTGCATATTACGTTATATTATAAGGTATTATCAATGGTACACTACAAATTACGATATATTATAAGGTATTTTCAATGGCAAACTGCATATTACGTTATATTATAAGGTAATTTCAATGATACACTGCATATTACGTTATATTATAAGGTATTTTCAATGATTGACGGCATATTACATTATATTCTAAGGTATTTTCAATGATACACTGCATATTACATTATTTTATAGTATTTTCAATGATACACTTCATATTACATTATTTTATAATGTGTTTTCAATGATACACTGTCTATTACGATATATTATAAGGTATTTTCAATGTTACACTGCATATTACGTTATATTCTAAGGTATTTTCAATGATACACTGCATATTACGTTATATTATAAGGTATTTTCAATGATACACTGCATATTACGTCATATTATAAGGTATTTTCAATGATAAACTACTATATATTATAAGGTATTTTCAATGATAAACTTCTATATATTATAAGGTATTTTCAATGATACACTGCATATTACGTTCTATTATAAGGTATTTTCAATTATACACTGCATATTACGTTATATTATAAGGTATTTTCAATGATAAACTACTATATATTATAAGGTATTTTCAATGATAAACTTCTATATATTATAACGTATTTTCAATGATACACTGCATATTACGTTATATTATAAGGCATTTTCAATGATAAACTACGATATATTATAAGGTATTTTCAATGATACACTGCATATTACGTCATATTATAAGGTATTTTCAATGATAAACTACTATATATTATAAGGTATTTTCAATGATAAACTTCTATATATTATAAGGTATTTTCATTGATACACTGCATATTACGTTATATTATAAGGCATTTTCAATGATAAACTACGATATGTTATAAGGTATTTTCAATGATACACTGCATATTACGTTATATTATAAGGTATTTTCAATGATACACTGCATATTACGTTATATTGTAAGGTATTTTCAATGATACACTGCATATTACAATATTTTTTAAGGTATTTTCAATGTCAAACTGCATATTACGTTATATTATAAGGTATTTTCAATGATACACTGCATATTACATTATTTTTTAAGGTATTTTCAATGTCAAACTGCATATTACGTTATATTATAAGATATTTTCAATGATACACTGCATATTACGTTATATTATAAGGTATTTTCAATGATACACTGCATATTACGTTATATTATAAGGTATTTTCAATGATAAACTACTATATATTATATGGTATTTTCAATGATACACTGCATATTACGTTCTATTATAAGGTATTTTCAATTATACACTGCATATTACGTTATATTATAAGGTATTTTCAATGATAAACTACTATATATTATAAGGTATTTTCAATGATAAACTTCTATATATTATAAGGTATTTTCAATGATACACTGCATATTACGTTATATTATAAGGCATTTTCAATGATAAACTACGATATATTATAAGGTATTTTCAATGATACACTGCATATTACGTTATATTATAAGGTATTATCAATGGTACACTACAAATTACGATATATTATAAGGTATTTTCAATGGCAAACTGCATATTACGTTATATTATAAGGTAATTTCAATGATACACTGCATATTACGTTATATTATAAGGTATTTTCAATGATAGACGGCATATTACATTATATTCTAAGGTATTTTCAATGATACACTGCATATTACATTATTTTATAGTATTTTCAATGATACACTTCATATTACATTATTTTATAATGTGTTTTCAATGATACACTGTCTATTACGATATATTATAAGGTATTTTCAATGTTACACTGCATATTACGTTATATTCTAAGGTATTTTCAATGATACACTGCATATTACGTTATATTATAAGGTATTTTCAATGATACACTGCATATTACGTCATATTATAAGGTATTTTCAATGATACACTGCATATTACGTTATATTGTAAGGTATTTTCAATGATACACTGCATATTACATTATCTTTTAAGGTATTTTCAATGTCAAACTGCATATTACGTTATATTATAAGATATTTTCAATGATACACTGCATATTACGTTATATTATAAGGTATTTTCAATGATACACTGCATATTACGTTATATTATAAGGTATTTTCAATGATACACTGCATATTACGTTCTATTATAAGGTATTTTCAATGATACACTGCATATTACGTTATATTATAAGGTATTTTCAATGATAAACTACTATATATTATAAGGTATTTTCAATGATAAACTTCTATATATTATAAGGTATTTTCAATGATACACTGCATATTACGTTATATTATAAGGCATTTTCAATGATAAACTACGATATATTATGAGGTATTTTCAATGATACACTGCATATTACGTTATATTATAAGGTATTATCAATGGTACACTACAAATTACGATATATTATAAGGTATTTTTAATGGCAAACTGCATATTACGTTATATTATAAGGTAATTTCAATGATACACTGCATATTACGTTATATTATAAGGTATTTTCAATGATAGACGGCATATTACATTATATTCTAAGGTATTTTCAATGATACACTGCATATTACATTATTTTATAGTATTTTCAATGATACACTTCATATTACATTATTTTATAATGTGTTTTCAATGATACACTGTCTATTACGATATATTATAAGGTATTTTCAATGTTACACTGCATATTACGTTATATTATAAGGTATTTTCAATGATACACTGCATATTACGTCATATTATAAGGTATTTTCAATGATAAACTACTATATATTATAAGGTATTTTCAATGATAAACTTCTATATATTATAAGGTATTTTCAATGATACAATGCATATTACGTTATATTATAAGGCATTTTCAATGATAAACTACGATATGTTATAAGGTATTTTCAATGATACACTGCATATTACGTTATATTATAAGGTATTTTCAATGATACACTGCATATTACGTTATATTATAAGGTATTATCAATGGTACACTACAAATTACGATATATTATAAGGTATTTTCAATGATGCACTGCATATTACGTTATATTATAAGGTATTTTCAATGATAAACTGCATATTACGTTATATTATAAGGTATTTTCAATGATACACTGCATATTACATTATTTTTTAAGGTATTTTCAATGTCAAACTGCATATTACGTTATATTATAAGATATTTTCAATGATACACTGCATATTACGTTATATTATAAGGTATTTTCAATGATACACTGCATATTACGTTATATTATAAGGTATTTTCAATGATACACTGCATATTACGTTATATTATAAGGTATTATCAATGGTACACTACAAATTACGATATATTATAAGGTATTTTCAATGGCAAACTGCATATTACGTTATATTATAAGATATTTTCAATGATACACTGCATATTACGTTATATTATAAGGTATTTTCAATGATAGACGGCATATTACATTATATTCTAAGGTATTTTCAATGATACACTGCATATTACATTATTTTATAGTATTTTCAATGATACACTTCATATTACATTATTTTATAAGGTGTTTTCAATGATACACTGTCTATTACGATATATTATAAGGTATTTTCAATGTTACACTGCATATTACGTTATATTCTAAGGTATTTTCAATGATACACTGCATATTACGTTATATTATAAGGTATTTTCAATGATACACTGCATATTACGTCATATTATAAGGTATTTTCAATGATAAACTACTATATATTATAAGGTATTTTCAATGATAAACTTCTATATATTATAAGGTATTTTCAATGATACACTGCATATTACGTTATATTATAAGGCATTTTCAATGATAAACTACGATATGTTATAAGGTATTTTCAATGATACACTGCATATTACGTTATATTATAAGGTATTTTCAATGATACACTGCATATTACGTTATATTATAAGGTATTTTCAATGATACACTGCATATTACATTATTTTTTAAGGTATTTTCAATGTCAAACTGCATATTACGTTATATTATAAGGTATTTTCAATGATACACTGCATATTACATTATTTTTTAAGGTATTTTCAATGTCAAACTGCATATTACGTTATATTATAAGATATTTTCAATGATACACTGCATATTACGTTATATTGTAAGGTATTTTCAATGGTACACTGCATATTACATTATTTTTTAAGGTATTTTCAATGTCAAACTGCATATTACGTTATATTATAAGATATTTTCAATGATACACTGCATATTACGTTATATTATAAGGTATTTTCAATGATACACTGCATATTACGTTATATTATAAGGTATTTTCAATGATACACTGCATATTACGTTATATTATAAGGTATTATCAATGGTACACTACAAATTACGATATATTATAAGGTATTTTCAATGGCAAACTGCATATTACGTTATATTATAAGGTATTTTCAATGATACACTGCATATTACGTTATATTATAAGGTATTTTCAATGATAGACGGCATATTACATTATATTCTAAGGTATTTTCAATGATACACTGCATATTACATTATTTTATAGTATTTTCAATGATACACTTCATATTACATTATTTTATAATGTGTTTTCAATGATACACTGTCTATTACGATATATTATAAGGTATTTTCAATGTTACACTGCATATTACGTTATATTCTAAGGTATTTTCAATGATACACTGCATATTACGTTATATTATAAGGTATTTTCAATGATACACTGCATATTACGTCATATTATAAGGTATTTTCAATGATAAACTACTATATATTATAAGGTATTTTCAATGATAAACTTCTATATATTATAAGGTATTTTCAATGATACACTGCATATTACGTTCTATTATAAGGTATTTTCAATTATACACTGCATATTACGTTATATTATAAGGTATTTTCAATGATAAACTACTATATATTATAAGGTATTTTCAATGATAAACTTCTATATATTATAACGTATTTTCAATGATACACTGCATATTACGTTATATTATAAGGCATTTTCAATGATAAACTACGATATATTATAAGGTATTTTCAATGATACACTGCATATTACGTCATATTATAAGGTATTTTCAATGATAAACTACTATATATTATAAGGTATTTTCAATGATAAACTTCTATATATTATAAGGTATTTTCATTGATACACTGCATATTACGTTATATTATAAGGCATTTTCAATGATAAACTACGATATGTTATAAGGTATTTTCAATGATACACTGCATATTACGTTATATTATAAGGTATTTTCAATGATACACTGCATATTACGTTATATTATAAGGTATTTTCAATGATACACTGCATATTACAATATTTTTTAAGGTATTTTCAATGTCAAACTGCATATTACGTTATATTATAAGGTATTTTCAATGATACACTGCATATTACATTATTTTTTAAGGTATTTTCAATGTCAAACTGCATATTACGTTATATTATAAGATATTTTCAATGATACACTGCATATTACGTTATATTATAAGGTATTTTCAATGATACACTGCATATTACGTTATATTATAAGGTATTTTCAATGATAAACTACTATATATTATATGGTATTTTCAATGATACACTGCATATTACGTTCTATTATAAGGTATTTTCAATTATACACTGCATATTACGTTATATTATAAGGTATTTTCAATGATAAACTACTATATATTATAAGGTATTTTCAATGATAAACTTCTATATATTATAAGGTATTTTCAATGATACACTGCATATTACGTTATATTATAAGGTATTTTCAATGATAAACTACGATATATTATAAGGTATTTTCAATGATACACTGCATATTACGTTATATTATAAGGTATTATCAATGGTACACTACAAATTACGATATATTATAAGGTATTTTCAATGGCAAACTGCATATTACGTTATATTATAAGGTAATTTCAATGATACACTGCATATTACGTTATATTATAAGGTATTTTCAATGATAGACGGCATATTACATTATATTCTAAGGTATTTTCAATGATACACTGCATATTACATTATTTTATAGTATTTTCAATGATACACTTCATATTACATTATTTTATAATGTGTTTTCAATGATACACTGTCTATTACGATATATTATAAGGTATTTTCAATGTTACACTGCATATTACGTTATATTCTAAGGTATTTTCAATGATACACTGCATATTACGTTATATTATAAGGTATTTTCAATGATACACTGCATATTACGTCATATTATAAGGTATTTTCAATGATACACTGCATATTACGTTCTATTATAAGGTATTTTCAATGATACACTGCATATTACGTTATATTATAAGGTATTTTCAATGATAAACTACTATATATTATAAGGTATTTTCAATGATAAACTTATATATATTATAAGGTATTTTCAATGATACACTGCATATTACGTTATATTATAAGGCATTTTCAATGATAAACGACGATATATTATAAGGTATTTTCAATGATACACTGCATATTACGTTATATTATAAGGTATTTTCAATGATACACTGCATATTACGTTATATTATAACGTATTATCAATGGTACACTACAAATTACGATATATTATAAGGTATTTTCAATGATGCACTGCATATTACGTTACATTATAAGGTATTTTCAATGATACACTGCATATTACGTTATATTATAAGGTATTATCAATGATACACTGCATATTACGTTATATTGTAAGGTATTTTCAATGATACACTGCATATTACATTATTTTTTAAGGTATTTTCAATGTCAAACTGCATATTACGTTATATTATAAGATATTTTCAATGATACACTGCATATTACATTATTTTTTAAGGTATTTTCAATGTCAAACTGCATATTACGTTATATTATAAGATATTTTCAATGATACACTGCATATTACGTTATATTATAAGGTATTTTCAATGATACACTGCATATTACGTTATATTATAAGGTATTTTCAATGATAAACTACTATATATTATATGGTATTTTCAATGATACACTGCATATTACGTTCTATTATAAGGTATTTTCAATTATACACTGCATATTACGTTATATTATAAGGTATTTTCAATGATAAACTACTATATATTATAAGGTATTTTCAATGATTAACTTCTATATATTATAAGGTATTTTCAATGATACACTGCATATTACGTTATATTATAAGGCATTTTCAATGATAAACTACGATATATTATAAGGTATTTTCAATGATACACTGCATATTACGTTATATTATAAGGTATTTTCAATGATACACTGCATATTACGTTATATTATAAGGTATTTTCAATGATAAACTACTATATATTATATGGTATTTTCAATGATACACTGCATATTACGTTCTATTATAAGGTATTTTCAATTATACACTGCATATTACGTTATATTATAAGGTATTTTCAATGATAAACTACTATATATTATAAGGTATTTTCAATGATACACTGCATATTACGTTATATTATAAGGCATTTTCAATGATAAACTACGATATATTATAAGGTATTTTCAATGATACACTGCATATTACGTTATATTATAAGGTATTATCAATGGTACACTATAAATTACGATATATTATAAGGTATTTTCAATGGCAAACTGCATATTACGTTATATTATAAGGTAATTTCAATGATACACTGCATATTACGTTATATTATAAGGTATTTTCAATGATAGACGGCATATTACATTATATTCTAAGGTATTTTCAATGATACACTGCATATTACATTATTTTATAGTATTTTCAATGATACACTTCATATTACATTATTTTATAATGTGTTTTCAATGATACACTGTCTATTACGATATATTATAAGGTATTTTCAATGTTACACTGCATATTACGTTATATTCTAAGGTATTTTCAATGATACACTGCATATTACGTTATATTATAAGGTATTTTCAATGATACACTGCATATTCCGTTATATTATAAGGTATTTTCAAAGATAGACGGCATATTACATTATATTATAAGGTATTTTCAATGATACACTGCATATTACGTTATATTATAAGGTATTTTCAATGATACACTGCATATTACGTTATATTATAAGGTATTATCAATGGTACACTACAAATTACGATATATTATAAGGTATTTTTAATGGCAAACTGCATATTACGTTATATTATAAGGTAATTTCAATGATACACTGCATATTACGTTATATTATAAGGTATTTTCAATGATAGACGGCATATTACATTATATTCTAAGGTATTTTCAATGATACACTGCATATTACATTATTTTATAGTATTTTCAATGATACACTTCATATTACATTATTTTATAATGTGTTTTCAATGATACACTGTCTATTACGATATATTATAAGGTATTTTCAATGTTACACTGCATATTACGTTATATTCTAAGGTATTTTCAATGATACACTGCATATTACGTTATATTATAAGGTATTTTCAATGATACACTGCATATTACGTTATATTATAAGGTATTTTCAAAGATAGACGGCATATTACATTATATTATAAGGTATTTTCAATGATACACTGCATATTACGTTATATTATAAGGTATTTTCAATGATACACTGCATATTACGTTATATTATAAGGTATTATCAATGGTACACTACAAATTACGATATATTATAAGGTATTTTCAATGGCAAACTGCATATTACGTTATATTATAAGGTAATTTCAATGATACACTGCATATTACGTTATATTATAAGGTATTTTCAATGATAGACGGCATATTACATTATATTATAAGGTATTATCAATGGTACACTACAAATTACGATATATTATAAGGTATTTTCAATGGCAAACTGCATATTACGTTATATTATAAGGTAATTTCAATGATACACTGCATATTACGTCATATTATAAGGTATTTTCAATGATAAACTACTATATATTATAAGGTATTTTCAATGATAAACTTCTATATATTATAAGGTATTTTCAATGATACACTGCATTTTACGTTATATTATAAGGCATTTTCAATGATAAACTACGATATGTTATAAGGTATTTTCAATGATACACTGCATATTACGTTATATTATAAGGTATTTTCAATGATACACTGCATATTACGTTATATTGTAAGGTATTTTCAATGATACACTGCATATTACATTATTTTATAGTATTTTCAATGATACACTTCATATTACATTATTTTATAATGTGTTTTCAATGATACACTGTCTATTACGATATATTATAAGGTATTTTCAATGTTACACTGCATATTACGTTATATTCTAAGGTATTTTCAATGATACACTGCATATTACGTTATATTATAAGGTATTTTCAATGATACACTGCATATTACGTCATATTATAAGGTATTTTCAATGATAAACTACTATATGTTATAAGGTATTTTCAATGATAAACTTCTATATATTATAAGGTATTTTCAATGATACACTGCATATTACGTTATATTGTAAGGTATTTTCAATGATACACTGCATATTACATTATTTTTTAAGGTATTTTCAATGTCAAACTGCATATTACGTTATATTATAAGATATTTTCAATGATACACTGCATATTACATTATTTTTTAAGGTATTTTCAATGTCAAACTGCATATTACGTTATATTATAAGATATTTTCAATGATACACTGCATATTACGTTATATTATAAGGTATTTTCAATGATACACTGCATATTACGTTCTATTATAAGGTATTTTCAATTATACACTGCATATTACGTTATATTATAAGGTATTTTCAATGATAAACTACTATATATTATAAGGTATTTTCAATGATAAACTTCTATATATTATAAGGTATTTTCAATGATACACTGCATATTACGTTATATTATAAGGCATTTTCAATGATAAACTACGATATATTATAAGGTATTTTCAATCATACACTGCATATTACGTTATATTATAAGGTATTATCAATGGTACACTACAAATTACGATATATTATAAGGTATTTTCAATGGCAAACTGCATATTACGTTATATTATAAGGTAATTTCAATGATACACTGCATATTACGTTATATTATAAGGTATTTTCAATGATAGACGGCATATTACATTATATTCTAAGGTATTTTCATTGATACACTGCATATTACATTATTTTATAGTATTTTCAATGATACACTTCATATTACATTATTTTATAATGTGTTTTCAATGATACACTGTCTATTACGATATATTATAAGGTATTTTCAATGATACACTGCATATTACGTTATATTATAAGGTATTTTCAATGATAGACGGCATATTACATTATATTCTAAGGAATTTTCAAGGATACACTGCATATTACGTTATATTATAAGGTATTATCAATGGTACACTACAAATTACGATATATTATAAGGTATTTTCAATGGCAGACTGCATATTACGTTATATTATAAGATATTTTCAATGATACACTGCATATTACATTATATTATAAGGTATTTTCAATGATGCACTGCATATTACGTTATATTCTAAGGTATTTTCAATGATACACTGCATATTACGTTATATTATATGGTATTTTCAATGATACACTGCATATTACGTTATATTATAAGGTATTATCAATGGTACACTACAAATTACGATATATTATAAGGTATTTTCAATGGCAAACTGCATATTACGTTATATTATAAGGTAATTTCAATGATACACTGCATATTACGTTATATTATAAGGTATTTTCAATGATAGACGGCATATTACATTATATTCTAAGGTATTTTCAATGATACACTGCATATTACATTATTTTATAGTATTTTCAATGATACACTTCATATTACATTATTTTATAAGGTGTTTTCAATGATACACTGTCTATTACGATATATTATAAGGTATTTTCAATGTTACACTGCATATTACGTTATATTATAAGGTATTTTCAATGATGCACTGCATATTACGTTATATTATAAGGTATTTTCAATGATACACTGCATATTACGTTATATTGTAAGGTATTTTCAATGATACACTGCATATTACATTATTTTTTAAGGTATTTTCAATGTCAAACTGCATATTACGTTATATTACAAGATATTTTCAATGATACACTGCATATTACGTTATATTATAAGGTATTTTCAATGATACACTGCATATTACGTTATATTATAAGGTATTTTCAATGATAAACTACTATATATTATAAGGTATTTTCAATGATAAACTTCTATATATTATAAGGTATTTTCAATGATACACTGCATATTACGTTATATTATAAGGCATTTTCAATGATAAACTACGATATATTATAAGGTATTTTCAATGATACACTGCATATTACGTTATATTATAAGGTATTATCAATGGTACACTACAAATTACGATATATTATAAGGTATTTTCAATGGCAAACTGCATATTACGTTATATTATAAGGTAATTTCAATGATACACTGCATATTACGTTATATTATAAGGTATTTTCAATGATACACTGCATATTACGTCATATTATAAGGTATTTTCAATGATAAACTACTATATATTATAAGGTATTTTCAATGATAAACTTCTATATATTATAAGGTATTTTCAATGATACACTGCATATTACGTTATATTATAAGGCATTTTCAATGATAAACTACGATATGTTATAAGGTATTTTCAATGATACACTGCATATTACGTTATATTATAAGGCATTTTCAATGATAAACTACGATATATTATAAGGTATTTTCAATGATACACTGCATATTACGTCATATTATAAGGTATTTTCAATGATAAACTACTATATATTATAAGGTATTTTCAATGATAAACTTCTATATATTATAAGGTATTTTCAATGATACACTGCATATTACGTTATATTATAAGGTATTATCAATGGTACACTACAAATTACGATATATTATAAGGTATTTTCAATGGCAGACTGCATATTACGTTATATTATAAGATATTTTCAATGATACACTGCATATTACATTATATTATAAGGTATTTTCAATGATGCACTGCATATTACGTTATATTCTAAGGTATTTTCAATGATACACTGCATATTACGTTATATTATATGGTATTTTCAATGATACACTGCATATTACGTTATATTATAAGGTATTATCAATGGTACACTACAAATTACGATATATTATAAGGTATTTTCAATGGCAAACTGCATATTACGTTATATTATAAGGTAATTTCAATGATACACTGCATATTACGTTATATTATAAGGTATTTTCAATGATAGACGGCATATTACATTATATTCTAAGGTATTTTCAATGATACACTGCATATTACATTATTTTATAGTATTTTCAATGATACACTTCATATTACATTATTTTATAAGGTGTTTTCAATGATACACTGTCTATTACGATATATTATAAGGTATTTTCAATGTTACACTGCATATTACGTTATATTATAAGGTATTTTCAATGATACACTGCATATTACGTTATATTATAAGGTATTTTCAATGATACACTGCATATTACGTTATATTGTAAGGTATTTTCAATGATACACTGCATATTACATTATTTTTTAAGGTATTTTCAATGTCAAACTGCATATTACGTTATATTACAAGATATTTTCAATGATACACTGCATATTACGTTATATTATAAGGTATTTTCAATGATACACTGCATATTACGTTATATTATAAGGTATTTTCAATGATAAACTACTATATATTATAAGGTATTTTCAATGATAAACTTCTATATATTATAAGGTATTTTCAATGATACACTGCATATTACGTTATATTATAAGGCATTTTCAATGATAAACTACGATATATTATAAGGTATTTTCAATGATACACTGCATATTACGTTATATTATAAGGTATTATCAATGGTACACTACAAATTACGATATATTATAAGGTATTTTCAATGGCAAACTGCATATTACGTTATATTATAAGGTAATTTCAATGATACACTGCATATTACGTTATATTATAAGGTATTTTCAATGATACACTGCATATTACGTCATATTATAAGGTATTTTCAATGATAAACTACTATATATTATAAGGTATTTTCAATGATAAACTTCTATATATTATAAGGTATTTTCAATGATACACTGCATATTACGTTATATTATAAGGCATTTTCAATGATAAACTACGATATATTATAAGGTATTTTCAATGATACACTGCATATTACGTTATATTATAAGGCATTTTCAATGATAAACTACGATATATTATAAGGTATTTTCAATGATACACTGCATATTACGTCATATTATAAGGTATTTTCAATGATAAACTACTATATATTATAAGGTATTTTCAATGATAAACTTCTATATATTATAAGGTATTTTCAATGATACACTGCATTTTACGTTATATTATAAGGCATTTTCAATGATAAACTACGATATGTTATAAGGTATTTTCAATGATACACTGCATATTACGTTATATTATAAGGTATTTTCAATGATACACTGCATATTACGTTATATTGTAAGGTATTTTCAATGATACACTGCATATTACATTATTTTTTAAGGTATTTTCAATGTCAAACTGCATATTACGTTATATTATAAGATATTTTCAATGATACACTGCATATTACATTATTTTTTAAGGTATTTTCAATGTCAAACTGCATATTACGTTATATTATAAGATATTTTCAATGATACACTGCATATTACGTTATATTATAAGGTATTTTCAATGATACACTGCATATTACGTTATATTATAAGGTATTTTCAATGATACACTGCATATTACGTCATATTATAAGGTATTTTCAATGATAAACTACTATATATTATAAGGTATTTTCAATGATAAACTTCTATATATTATAAGGTATTTTCAATGATACACTGCATATTACGTTATATTATAAGGCATTTTCAATGATAAACTACGATATGTTATAAGGTATTTTCAATGATACACTGCATATTACGTTATATTATAAGGCATTTTCAATGATAAACTACGATATATTATAAGGTATTTTCAATGATACACTGCATATTACGTCATATTATAAGGTATTTTCAATGATAAACTACTATATATTATAAGGTATTTTCAATGATAAACTTCTATATATTATAAGGTATTTTCAATGATACACTGCATTTTACGTTATATTATAAGGCATTTTCAATGATAAACTACGATATGTTATAAGGTATTTTCAATGATACACTGCATATTACGTTATATTCTAAGGTATTTTCAATGATACACTGCATATTACGTTATATTATATGGTATTTTCAATGATACACTGCATATTACGTTATATTATAAGGTATTATCAATGGTACACTACAAATTACGATATATTATAAGGTATTTTCAATGGCAAACTGCATATTACGTTATATTATAAGGTAATTTCAATGATACACTGCATATTACGTTATATTATAAGGTATTTTCAATGATAGACGGCATATTACATTATATTCTAAGGTATTTTCAATGATACACTGCATATTACATTATTTTATAGTATTTTCAATGATACACTTCATATACATTATTTTATAAGGTGTTTTCAATGATACACTGTCTATTACGATATATTATAAGGTATTTTCAATGTTACACTGCATATTACGTTATATTATAAGGTATTTTCAATGATGCACTGCATATTACGTTATATTATAAGGTATTTTCAATGATACACTGCATATTACGTTATATTGTAAGGTATTTTCAATGATACACTGCATATTACATTATTTTTTAAGGTATTTTCAATGTCAAACTGCATATTACGTTATATTACAAGATATTTTCAATGATACACTGCATATTACGTTATATTATAAGGTATTTTCAATGATACACTGCATATTACGTTATATTATAAGGTATTTTCAATGATAAACTACTATATATTATAAGGTATTTTCAATGATAAACTTCTATATATTATAAGGTATTTTCAATGATACACTGCATATTACGTTATATTATAAGGCATTTTCAATGATAAACTACGATATATTATAAGGTATTTTCAATGATACACTGCATATTACGTTATATTATAAGGTATTATCAATGGTACACTACAAATTACGATATATTATAAGGTATTTTCAATGGCAAACTGCATATTACGTTATATTATAAGGTATTTTCAATGATACACTGCATATTACGTTATATTATAAGGTATTTTCAATGATACACTGCATATTACGTCATATTATAAGGTATTTTCAATGATAAACTACTATATATTATAAGGTATTTTCAATGATAAACTTCTATATATTATAAGGTATTTTCAATGATACACTGCATATTACGTTATATTATAAGGCATTTTCAATGATAAACTACGATATGTTATAAGGTATTTTCAATGATACACTGCATATTACGTTATATTATAAGGCATTTTCAATGATAAACTACGATATATTATAAGGTATTTTCAATGATACACTGCATATTACGTTATATTATAAGGTATTTTCAATGATAAACTACTATATATTATAAGGTATTTTCAATGATAAACTTCTATATATTATAAGGTATTTTCAATGATACACTGCATTTTACGTTATATTATAAGGCATTTTCAATGATAAACTACGATATATTATAAGGTATTTTCAATGATACACTGCATATTACGTTATATTATAAGGTATTTTCAATGATACACTGCATATTACGTTATATTGTAAGGTATTTTCAATGATACACTGCATATTACATTATTTTTTAAGGTATTTTCAATGTCAAACTGCATATTACGTTATATTATAAGATATTTTCAATGATACACTGCATATTACATTATTTTTTAAGGTATTTTCAATGTCAAACTGCATATTACGTTATATTATAAGATATTTTCAATGTTACACTGCATATTACGTTATATTATAAGGTATTTTCAATGATACACTGCATATTACGTTATATTATAAGGTATTTTCAATGATACACTGCATATTACGTCATATTATAAGGTATTTTCAATGATAAACTACTATATATTATAAGGTATTTTCAATGATAAACTTCTATATATTATAAGGTATTTTCAATGATACACTGCATATTACGTTATATTATAAGGCATTTTCAATGATAAACTACGATATGTTATAAGGTATTTTCAATGATACACTGCATATTACGTTATATTATAAGGCATTTTCAATGATAAACTACGATATATTATAAGGTATTTTCAATGATACACTGCATATTACGTCATATTATAAGGTATTTTCAATGATAAACTACTATATATTATAAGGTATTTTCAATGATAAACTTCTATATATTATAAGGTATTTTCAATGATACACTGCATTTTACGTTATATTATAAGGCATTTTCAATGATAAACTACGATATGTTATAAGGTATTTTCAATGATACACTGCATATTACGTTATATTATAAGGTATTTTCAATGATACACTGCATATTACGTTATATTGTAAGGTATTTTCAATGATACACTGCATATTACATTATTTTTTAAGTTATTTTCAATGTCAAACTGCATATTACGTTATATTATAAGATATTTTCAATGATACACTGCATATTACATTATTTTTTAAGGTATTTTCAATGTCAAACTGCATATTACGTTATATTATAAGATATTTTCAATGTTACACTGCATATTACGTTATATTATAAGGTATTTTCAATGATACACTGCATATTACGTTATATTATAAGGTATTTTCAATGATACACTGCATATTACGTCATATTATAAGGTATTTTCAATGATAAACTACTATATATTATAAGGTATTTTCAATGATAAACTTCTATATATTATAAGGTATTTTCAATGATACACTGCATATTACGTTATATTATAAGGCATTTTCAATGATAAACTACGATATGTTATAAGGTATTTTCAATGATACACTGCATATTACGTTATATTATAAGGCATTTTCAATGATAAACTACGATATATTATAAGGTATTTTCAATGATACACTGCATATTACGTCATATTATAAGGTATTTTCAATGATAAACTACTATATATTATAAGGTATTTTCAATGATATACTTCTATATATTATAAGGTATTTTCAATGATACACTGCATTTTACGTTATATTATAAGGCATTTTCAATGATAAACTACGATATGTTATAAGGTATTTTCAATGATACACTGCATATTACGTTATATTATAAGGTATTTTCAATGATACACTGCATATTACGTTATATTGTAAGGTATTTTCAATGATACACTGCATATTACATTATTTTTTAAGGTATTTTCAATGTCAAACTGCATATTACGTTATATTATAAGATATTTTCAATGATACACTGCATATTACATTATTTTTTAAGGTATTTTCAATGTCAAACTGCATATTACGTTATATTATAAGATATTTTCAATGATACACTGCATATTACGTTATATTATAAGGTATTTTCAATGATACACTGCATATTACGTTCTATTATAAGGTATTTTCAATTATACACTGCATATTACGTTATATTATAAGGTATTTTCAATGATAAACTACTATATATTATAAGGTATTTTCAATGATAAACTTCTATATATTATAAGGTATTTTCAATGATACACTGCATATTACGTTATATTATAAGGCATTTTCAATGATAAACTACGATATATTATAAGGTATTTTCAATCATACACTGCATATTACGTTATATTATAAGGTATTATCAATGGTACACTACAAATTACGATATATTATAAGGTATTTTCAATGGCAAACTGCATATTACGTTATATTATAAGGTAATTTCAATGATACACTGCATATTACGTTATATTATAAGGTATTTTCAATGATAGACGGCATATTACATTATATTCTAAGGTATTTTCAATGATACACTGCATATTACATTATTTTATAGTATTTTCAATGATACACTTCATATTACATTATTTTATAATGTGTTTTCAATGATACACTGTCTATTACGATATATTATAAGGTATTTTCAATGATACACTGCATATTACGTTATATTATAAGGTATTTTCAATGATAGACGGCATATTACATTATATTCTAAGGAATTTTCAAGGATACACTGCATATTACGTTATATTATAAGGTATTATCAATGGTACACTACAAATTACGATATATTATAAGGTATTTTCAATGGCAGACTGCATATTACGTTATATTATAAGATATTTTCAATGATACACTGCATATTACATTATATTATAAGGTATTTTCAATGATGCACTGCATATTACGTTATATTCTAAGGTATTTTCAATGATACACTGCATATTACGTTATATTATATGGTATTTTCAATGATACACTGCATATTACGTTATATTATAAGGTATTTTCAATGATAGACGGCATATTACATTATATTCTAAGGTATTTTCAATGATACACTGCATATTACATTATTTTATAGTATTTTCAATGATACACTTCATATTACATTATTTTATAAGGTGTTTTCAATGATACACTGTCTATTACGATATATTATAAGGTATTTTCAATGTTACACTGCATATTACGTTATATTCTAAGGTATTTTCAATGATACACTGCATATTACGTTATATTATAAGGTATTTTCAATGATACACTGCATATTACGTCATATTATAAGGTATTTTCAATGATAAACTACTATATATTATAAGGTATTTTCAATGATAAACTTCTATATATTATAAGGTATTTTCAATGATGTTCTGCATATTACGTTATATTATAAGGTATTTTCAATGATACACTGCATATTACGTTATATTATAAGGTATTTTCAATGATAAACTACTATATATTATAAGGTATTTTCAATGATAAACTTCTATATATTATAAGGTATTTTCAATGATACACTGCATATTACGTTATATTATAAGGCATTTTCAATGATAAACTACGATATATTATAAGGTATTTTCAATCATACACTGCATATTACGTTATATTATAAGGTATTATCAATGGTACACTACAAATTACGATATATTATAAGGTATTTTCAATGATAAACTTCTATATATTATAAGGTATTTTCAATGATACACTGCATATTACGTATTATTATAAGGCATTTTCAATGATAAACTACGATATATTATAAGGTATTTTCAATGATACACTGCATATTACGTTATATTATAAGGTATTATCAATGGTACACTACAAATTACGATATATTATAAGGTATTTTCAATGGCAAACTGCATATTACGTTATATTATAAGGTAATTTCAATGATACACTGCATATTACGTTATATTATAAGGTATTTTCAATGATACACTGCATATTACGTTATATTGTAAGGTATTTTCAATGATACACTGCATATTACATTATTTTTTAAGGTATTTTCAATGTCAAACTGCATATTACGTTATATTATAAGATATTTTCAATGATACACTGCATATTACATTATTTTTTAAGGTATTTTCAATGTCAAACTGCATATTACGTTATATTATAAGATATTTTCAATGATACACTGCATATTACGTTATATTATAAGGTATTTTCAATGATACACTGCATATTACGTTCTATTATAAGGTATTTTCAATGATACACTGCATATTACGTTATATTATAAGGTATTTTCAATGATAAACTACTATATATTATAAGGTATTTTCAATGATAAACTTCTATATATTATAAGGTATTTTCAATGATACACTGCATATTACGTTATATTATAAGGCATTTTCAATGATAAACTACGATATATTATAAGGTATTTTCAATCATACACTGCATATTACGTTATATTATAAGGTATTATCAATGGTACACTACAAATTACGATATATTATAAGGTGTTTTCAATGGCAAACTGCATATTACGTTATATTATAAGGTAATTTCAATGATACACTGCATATTACGTTATATTATAAGGTATTTTCAATGATACACTGCATATTACGTTATATTATAAGGTATTTTCAATGATAAACTACTATATATTATAAGGTATTTTCAATGATAAACTTCTATATATTATAAGGTATTTTCAATGATACACTGCATATTACGTTATATTATAAGGCATTTTCAATGATAAACTACGATATATTATAAGGTATTTTCAATGATACACTGCATATTACGTTATATTATAAGGTATTATCAATGGTACACTACAAATTACGATATATTATAAGGTATTTTCAATGGCAAACTGCATATTACGTTATATTATAAGGTAATTTCAATGATACACTGCATATTACGTTATATTATAAGGTATTTTCAATGATACACTGCATATTACGTTATATTATAAGGTATTTTCAATGATACACTGCATATTACATTATTTTTTAAGGTATTTTCAATGTCAAACTGCATATTACGTTATATTATAAGATATTTTCAATGATACACTGCATATTACATTATTTTTTAAGGTATTTTCAATGTCAAACTGCATATTACGTTATATTATAAGATATTTTCAATGATACACTGCATATTACGTTATATTATAAGGTATTTTCAATGATACACTGCATATTACGTTCTATTATAAGGTATTTTCAATTATACACTGCATATTACGTTATATTATAAGGTATTTTCAATGATAAACTACTATATATTATAAGGTATTTTCAATGATAAACTTCTATATATTATAAGGTATTTTCAATGATACACTGCATATTACGTTATATTATAAGGCATTTTCAATGATAAACTACGATATATTATAAGGTATTTTCAATCATACACTGCATATTACGTTATATTATAAGGTATTATCAATGGTACACTACAAATTACGATATATTATAAGGTATTTTCAATGATAAACTTCTATATATTATAAGGTATTTTCAATGATACACTGCATATTACGTTATATTATAAGGCATTTTCAATGATAAACTACGATATATTATAAGGTATTTTCAATGATACACTGCATATTACGTTATATTATAAGGTATTATCAATGGTACACTACAAATTACGATATATTATAAGGTATTTTCAATGGCAAACTGCATATTACGTTATATTATAAGGTAATTTCAATGATACACTGCATATTACGTTATATTATAAGGTATTTTCAATGATACACTGCATATTACGTTATATTGTAAGGTATTTTCAATGATACACTGCATATTACATTATTTTTTAAGGTATTTTCAATGTCAAACTGCATATTACGTTATATTATAAGATATTTTCAATGATACACTGCATATTACATTATTTTTTAAGGTATTTTCAATGTCAAACTGCATATTACGTTATATTATAAGATATTTTCAATGATACACTGCATATTACGTTATATTATAAGGTATTTTCAATGATACACTGCATATTACGTTCTATTATAAGGTATTTTCAATTATACACTGCATATTACGTTATATTATAAGGTATTTTCAATGATAAACTACTATATATTATAAGGTATTTTCAATGATAAACTTCTATATATTATAAGGTATTTTCAATGATACACTGCATATTACGTTATATTATAAGGCATTTTCAATGATAAACTACGATATATTATAAGGTATTTTCAATCATACACATTTTCAATCATACACTGCATATTACGTTATATTATAAGGTATTATCAATGGTACACTACAAATTACGATATATTATAAGGTGTTTTCAATGGCAAACTGCATATTACGTTATATTATAAGGTAATTTCAATGATACACTGCATATTACGTTATATTATAAGGTATTTTCAATGATAGACGGCATATTACATTATATTCTAAGGTATTTTCAATGATACACTGCATATTACATTATTTTATAGTATTTTCAATGATACACTTCATATTACATTATTTTATAATGTGTTTTCAATGATACACTGTCTATTACGATATATTATAAGGTATTTTCAATGATACACTGCATATTACGTTATATTATAAGGTATTTTCAATGATAGACGGCATATTACATTATATTCTAAGGAATTTTCAAGGATACACTGCATATTACGTTATATTATAAGGTATTATCAATGGTACACTACAAATTACGATATATTATAAGGTATTTTCAATGGCAGACTGCATATTACGTTATATTATAAGATATTTTCAATGATACACTGCATATTACATTGTATTATAAGGTATTTTCAATGATGCACTGCATATTACGTTATATTCTAAGGTATTTTCAATGATACACTGCATATTACGTTATATTATATGGTATTTTCAATGATACACTGCATATTACGTTATATTATAAGGTATTATCAATGGTACACTACAAATTACGATATATTATAAGGTATTTTCAATGGCAAACTGCATATTACGTTATATTATAAGGTAATTTCAATGATACACTGCATATTACGTTATATTATAAGGTATTTTCAATGATAGACGGCATATTACATTATATTCTAAGGTATTTTCAATGATACACTGCATATTACATTATTTTATAGTATTTTCAATGATACACTTCATATTACATTATTTTATAAGGTGTTTTCAATGATACACTGTCTATTACGATATATTATAAGGTATTTTCAATGTTACACTGCATATTACGTTATATTCTAAGGTATTTTCAATGATACACTGCATATTACGTTATATTATAAGGTATTTTCAATGATACACTGCATATTACGTCATATTATAAGGTATTTTCAATGATAAACTACTATATATTATAAGGTATTTTCAATGATAAACTTCTATATATTATAAGGTATTTTCAATGATGCACTGCATATTACGTTATATTATAAGGTATTTTCAATGATACACTGCATATTACGTTATATTATAAGGTATTTTCAATGATACACTGCATATTACATTATTTTTTAAGGTATTTTCAATGTCAAACTGCATATTACGTTATATTATAAGATATTTTCAATGATACACTGCATATTACGTTATATTATAAGGTATTTTCAATGATACACTGCATATTACGTTATATTATAAGGTATTTTCAATGATAAACTACTATATATTATAAGGTATTTTCAATGATAAACTTCTATATATTATAAGGTATTTTCAATGATACACTGCATATTACGTTATATTATAAGGCATTTTCAATGATAAACTACGATATATTATAAGGTATTTTCAATGATACACTGCATATTACGTTATATTATAAGGTATTATCAATGGTACACTACAAATTACGATATATTATAAGGTATTTTCAATGGCAAACTGCATATTACGTTATATTATAAGGTAATTTCAATGATACACTGCATATTACGTTATATTATAAGGTATTTTCAATGATAGACGGCATATTACATTATATTCTAAGGTATTTTCAATGATACACTGCATATTACATTATTTTATAGTATTTTCAATGATACACTTCATATTACATTATTTTATAATGTGTTTTCAATGATACACTGTCTATTACGATATATTATAAGGTATTTTCAATGTTACGCTGCATATTACGTTATATTCTAAGGTATTTTCAATGATACACTGCATATTACGTTATATTATAAGGTATTTTCAATGATACACTGCATATTACGTCATATTATAAGGTATTTTCAATGATAAACTACTATATATTATAAGGTATTTTCAATGATAAACTTCTATATATTATAAGGTATTTTCAATGATACACTGCATATTACGTTATATTATAAGGCATTTTCAATGATAAACTACGATATATTATAAGGTATTTTCAATGATACACTGCATATTACGTTATATTGTAAGGTATTTTCAATGATACACTGCATATTACATTATTTTTTAAGGTATTTTCAATGTCAAACTGCATATTACGTTATATTATAAGATATTTTCATTGATACACTGCATATTACATTATTTTTTAAGGTATTTTCAATGTCAAACTGCATATTACGTTATATTATAAGATATTTTCAATGATACACTGCATATTACGTTATATTATAAGGTATTTTCAATGATACACTGCATATTACGTTCTATTATAAGGTATTTTCAATTATACACTGCATATTACGTTATATTATAAGGTATTTTCAATGATAAACTACTATATATTATAAGGTATTTTCAATGATAAACTTCTATATATTATAAGGTATTTTCAATGATACACTGCATATTACGTTATATTATAAGGCATTTTCAATGATAAACTACGATATATTATAAGGTATTTTCAATGATACACTGCATATTACGTTATATTATAAGGTATTATCAATGGTACACTACAAATTACGATATATTATAAGGTATTTTCAATGGCAAACTGCATATTACGTTATATTATAAGGTAATTTCAATGATACACTGCATATTACGTTATATTATAAGGTATTTTCAATGATAGACGGCATATTACATTATATTCTAAGGTATTTTCAATGATACAATTCATATTACATTATTTTATAGTATTTTCAATGATACACTTCATATTACATTATTTTATAATGTGTTTTCAATGATACACTGTCTATTACGATATATTATAAGGTATTTTCAATGTTACACTGCATATTACGTTATATTATAAGGTATTTTCAATGATACACTGCATATTACGTTATATTATAAGGTATTTTCAATGATACACTGCATATTACGTCATATTATAAGGTATTTTCAATGATAAACTACTATATATTATAAGGTATTTTCAATGATAAACTTCTATATATTATAAGGTATTTTCAATGATACACTGCATATTACGTTATATTATAAGGCATTTTCAATGATAAACTACGATATATTATAAGGTATTTTCAATGATACACTGCATATTACGTTATATTATAAGGTATTTTCAATGATACACTGCATATTACGTTATATTATAAGGTATTATCAATGGTACACTACAAATTACGATATATTATAAGGTATTTTCAATGATGCACTGCATATTACGTTATATTATAAGGTATTTTCAATGATACACTGCATATTACGTTATATTATAAGGTATTTTCAATGATAAACTACTATATATTATAAGGTATTTTCAATGATAAACTTCTATATATTATAAGGTATTTTCAATGATACACTGCATATTACGTTATATTATAAGGCATTTTCAATGATAAACTACGATATATTATAAGGTATTTTCAATGATACACTGCATATTACGTTATATTATAAGGTATTTTCAATGATACACTGCATATTACGTTATATTATAAGGTATTATCAATGGTACACTACAAATTACGATATATTATAAGGTATTTTCAATGATGCACTGCATATTACGTTACATTATAAGGTATTTTCAATGATACACTGCATATTACGTTATATTGTAAGGTATTTTCAATGATACACTGCATATTACATTATTTTATAGTATTTCCAATGATACACTTCATATTACATTATTTTTTAAGGTATTTTCAATGTCAAACTGCATATTACGTTATATTATAAGATATTTTCAATGATACACTGCATATTACGTTATATTATAAGGTATTTTCAATGATACACTGCATATTACGTTATATTATAAGGTATTTTCAAAGATAGACGGCATATTACATTATATTATAAGGTATTTTCAATGATACACTGCATATTACGTTATATTATAAGTTATTTTCAATGATACACTGCATATTACGTTATATTGTAAGGTATTTTCACTGATACACTGCATATTACGTTATATTATAAGGTATTTTCAATGATACAATGCATATTACATTATTTTATAGTATTTTCAAAGATAGACGGCATATTACATTATATTATAAGGTATTTTCAATGATACACTGCATATTACGTTATATTGTAAGGTATTTTCAATGATACACTGCATATTACGTTATATTATAAGGTATTTTCAATGATACACTGCATATTACGTTATATTATAAGGTATTATCAATGGTACACTACAAATTACGATATATTATAAGGTATTTTCAATGGCAAACTGCATATTACGTTATATTATAAGGTATTTTCAATGATACACTGCATATTACGTTATATTATAAGGTATGTTCAATGATAGACGGCATATTACATTATATTCTAAGTTATTTTCAATGATACACTGCATATTACATTATTTTATAGTATTTTCAATGATACACTTCATATTACATTATTTTATAATGTGTTTTCAATGATACACTGTCTATTACGATATATTATAAGGTATTTTCAATGTTACACTGCATATTACGTTATATTATAAGGTATTTTCAATGATACACTGCATATTACGTTATATTATAAGGTATTTTCAATGATACACTGCATATTACGTCATATTATAAGGTATTTTCAATGATAAACTACTATATATTATAAGTTATTTTCAATGATAAACTTCTAGATATTATAAGGTATTTTCAATGATACACTGCATATTACGTTATATTATAAGGCATTTTCAATGATAAACTACGATATATTATAAGGTATTTTCAATGATACACTGCATATTACGTTATATTATAAGGTATTTTCAATGATACACTGCATATTACGTTATATTATAAGGTATTATCAATGGTACACTACAAATTACGATATATTATAAGGTATTTTCAATGATGCACTGCATATTACGTTATATTATAAGGTATTTTCAATGATACACTGCATATTACGTTATATTGTAAGGTATTTTCAATGATACACTGCATATTACATTATTTTTTAAGGTATTTTCAATGTCAAACTGCATATTACGTTATATTATAAGATATTTTCAATGATACACTGCATATTACGTAATATTGTAAGGTATTTTCAATGATACACTGCATATTACGTTATATTATAAGGTATTTTCAATGATACACTGCATATTACGTTATATTATAAGGTATTATCAATGGTACACTACAAATTACGATATATTATAAGGTATTTTCAATGGCAAACTGCATATTACGTTATATTATAAGGTAATTTCAATGGCAAACTGCATATTACGTTATATTATAAGGTAATTTCAATGATACACTGCATATTACGTTATATTATAAGGTATTTTCAATGATAGACGGCATATTACATTATATTCTAAGGTATTTTCAATGATACACTGCATATTACATTATTTTATAGTATTTTCAATGATACACTTCATATTACATTATTTTATAAGGTGTTTTCAATGATACACTGTCTATTACGATATATTATAAGGTATTTTCAATGTTACACTGCATATTACGTTATATTATAAGGTATTTTCAATGATACACTGCATATTACGTTATATTATAAGGTATTTTCAATGATACACTGCATATTACGTCATATTATAAGGTATTTTCAATGATAAACTACTATATATTATAAGGTATTTTCAATGATAAACTTCTATATATTATAAGGTATTTTCAATGATGCACTGCATATTACGTTATATTATAAGGTATTTTCAATGATACACTGCATATTACGTTATATTGTAAGGTATTTTCAATGATACACTGCATATTACATTATTTTTTAAGGTATTTTCAATGTCAAACTGCATATTACGTTATATTATAAGATATTTTCAATGATACACTGCATATTACGTTATATTATAAGGTATTTTCAATGATACACTGCATATTACGTTATATTATAAGGTATTTTCAATGATAAACTACTATATATTATAAGGTATTTTCAATGATAAACTTCTATATATTATAAGGTATTTTCAATGATACACTGCATATTACGTTATATTATAAGGCATTTTCAATGATAAACTACGATATATTATAAGGTATTTTCAATGATACACTGCATATTACGTTATATTATAAGGTATTATCAATGGTACACTACAAATTACGATATATTATAAGGTATTTTCAATGGCAAACTGCATATTACGTTATATTATAAGGTAATTTCAATGATACACTGCATATTACGTTATATTATAAGGTATTTTCAATGATACACTGCATATTACGTCATATTATAAGGTATTTTCAATGATAAACTACTATATATTATAAGGTATTTTCAATGATAAACTTCTATATATTATAAGGTATTTTCAATGATACACTGCATATTACGTTATATTATAAGGCATTTTCAATGATAAACTACGATATATTATAAGGTATTTTCAATGATACACTGCATATTACGTCATATTATAAGGTATTTTCAATGATAAACTACTATATATTATAAGGTATTTTCAATGATAAACTTCTATATATTATAAGGTATTTTCAATGATACACTGCATTTTACGTTATATTATAAGGCATTTTCAATGATAAACTACGATATGTTATAAGGTATTTTCAATGATACACTGCATATTACGTTATATTATAAGGTATTTTCAATGATACACTGCATATTACGTTATATTGTAAGGTATTTTCAATGATACACTGCATATTACATTATTTTTTAAGGTATTTTCAATGTCAAACTGCATATTACGTTATATTATAAGATATTTTCAATGATACACTGCATATTACATTATTTTTTAAGGTATTTTCAATGTCAAACTGCATATTACGTTATATTATAAGATATTTTCAATGATACACTGCATATTACGTTATATTATAAGGTATTTTCAATGATACACTGCATATTACGTTATATTATAAGGTATTTTCAATGATACACTGCATATTACGTCATATTATAAGGTATTTTCAATGATAAACTACTATATATTATAAGGTATTTTCAATGATAAACTTCTATATATTATAAGGTATTTTCAATGATACACTGCATATTACGTTATATTATAAGGCATTTTCAATGATAAACTACGATATGTTATAAGGTATTTTCAATGATACACTGCATATTACGTTATATTATAAGGCATTTTCAATGATAAACTACGATATATTATAAGGTATTTTCAATGATACACTGCATATTACGTCATATTATAAGGTATTTTCAATGATAAACTACTATATATTATAAGGTATTTTCAATGATAAACTTCTATATATTATAAGGAATTTTCAATGATACACTGCATTTTACGTTATATTATAAGGCATTTTCAATGATAAACTACGATATGTTATAAGGTATTTTCAATGATACACTGCATATTACGTTATATTATAAGGTATTTTCAATGATACACTGCATATTACGTTATATTGTAAGGTATTTTCAATGATACACTGCATACTACATTATTTTTTAAGGTATTTTCAATGTCAAACTGCATATTACGTTATATTATAAGATATTTTCAATGATACACTGCATATTACATTATTTTTTAAGGTATTTTCAATGTCAAACTGCATATTACGTTATATTATAAGATATTTTCAATGATACACTGCATATTACGTTATATTATAAGGTATTTTCAATGATACACTGCATATTACGTTCTATTATAAGGTATTTTCAATTATACACTGCATATTACGTTATATTATAAGGTATTTTCAATGATAAACTACTATATATTATAAGGTATTTTCAATGATAAACTTCTATATATTATAAGGTATTTTCAATGATACACTGCATATTACGTTATATTATAAGGCATTTTCAATGATAAACTACGATATATTATAAGGTATTTTCAATGATACACTGCATATTACGTTATATTATAAGGTATTATCAATGGTACACTACAAATTACGATATATTATAAGGTATTTTCAATGGCAAACTGCATATTACGTTATATTATAAGGTAATTTCAATGATACACTGCATATTACGTTATATTATAAGGTATTTTCAATGATAGACGGCATATTACATTATATTCTAAGGTATTTTCAATGATACACTGCATATTACATTATTTTATAGTATTTTCAATGATACACTTCATATTACATTATTTTATAATGTGTTTTCAATGATACACTGTCTATTACGATATATTATAAGGTATTTTCAATGTTACGCTGCATATTACGTTATATTCTAAGGTATTTTCAATGATACACTGCATATTACGTTATATTATAAGGTATTTTCAATGATACACTGCATATTACGTCATATTATAAGGTATTTTCAATGATAAACTACTATATATTATAAGGTATTTTCAATGATAAACTTCTATATATTATAAGGTATTTTCAATGATACACTGCATATTACGTTATATTATAAGGCATTTTCAATGATAAACTACGATATATTATAAGGTATTTTCAATGATACACTGCATATTACGTTATATTATAAGGTATTTTCAATGATACACTGCATATTACGTTATATTATAAGGTATTATCAATGGTACACTACAAATTACGATATATTATAAGGTATTTTCAATGATGCACTGCATATTACGTTATATTATAAGGTATTTTCAATGATACACTGCATATTACGTTATATTATAAGATATTTTCAATGATACACTGCATATTACGTTATATTATAAGGTATTTTCAATGATACACTGCATATTACGTTATATTATAAGGTATTATCAATGGTACACTACAAATTACGATATATTATAAGGTATTTTCAATGATGCACTGCATATTACGTTACATTATAAGGTATTTTCAATGATACACTGCATATTACGTTATATTGTAAGGTATTTTCAATGATACACTGCATATTACATTATTTTATAGTATTTCCAATGATACACTTCATATTACATTATTTTTTAAGGTATTTTCAATGTCAAACTGCATATTACGTTATATTATAAGATATTTTCAATGATACACTGCATATTACGTTATATTATAAGGTATTTTCAATGATACACTGCATATTACGTTATATTATAAGGTATTTTCAAAGATAGACGGCATATTACATTATATTATAAGGTATTTTCAATGATACACTGCATATTACGTTATATTATAAGTTATTTTCAATGATACACTGCATATTACGTTATATTGTAAGGTATTTTCACTGATACACTGCATATTACGTTATATTGTAAGGTATTTTCAATGATACAATGCATATTACATTATTTTATAGTATTTTCAAAGATAGACGGCATATTACATTATATTATAAGGTATTTTCAATGATACACTGCATATTACGTTATATTGTAAGGTATTTTCAATGATACACTGCATATTACGTTATATTATAAGGTATTTTCAATGATACACTGCATATTACGTTATATTATAAGGTATTATCAATGGTACACTACAAATTACGATATATTATAAGGTATTTTCAATGGCAAACTGCATATTACGTTATATTATAAGGTATTTTCAATGATACACTGCATATTACGTTATATTATAAGGTATTTTCAATGATAGACGGCATATTACATTATATTCTAAGGTATTTTCAATGATACACTGCATATTACATTATTTTATAGTATTTTCAATGATACACTTCATATTACATTATTTTATAATGTGTTTTCAATGATACACTGTCTATTACGATATATTATAAGGTATTTTCAATGTTACACTGCATATTACGTTATATTCTAAGGTATTTTCAATGATACACTGCATATTACGTTATATTATAAGGTATTTTCAATGATACACTGCATATTACGTCATATTATAAGGTATTTTCAATGATAAACTACTATATATTATAAGTTATTTTCAATGATAAACTTCTAGATATTATAAGGTATTTTCAATGATACACTGCATATTACGTTATATTATAAGGCATTTTCAATGATAAACTACGATATATTATAAGGTATTTTCAATGATACACTGCATATTACGTTATATTATAAGGTATTTTCAATGATACACTGCATATTACGTTATATTATAAGGTATTATCAATGGTACACTACAAATTACGATATATTATAAGGTATTTTCAATGATGCACTGCATATTACGTTATATTATAAGGTATTTTCAATGATACACTGCATATTACGATATATTGTAAGGTATTTTCAATGATACACTGCATATTACATTATTTTTTAAGGTATTTTCAATGTCAAACTGCATATTACGTTATATTATAAGATATTTTCAATGATACACTGCATATTACGTAATATTGTAAGGTATTTTCAATGATACACTGCATATTACGTTATATTATAAGGTATTTTCAATGATACACTGCATATTACGTTATATTATAAGGTATTATCAATGGTACACTACAAATTACGATATATTATAAGGTATTTTCAATGGCAAACTGCATATTACGTTATATTATAAGGTAATTTCAATGGCAAACTGCATATTACGTTATATTATAAGGTAATTTCAATGATACACTGCATATTACGTTATATTATAAGGTATTTTCAATGATAGACGGCATATTACATTATATTCTAAGGTATTTTCAATGATACAATTCATATTACATTATTTTATAGTATTTTCAATGATACACTTCATATTACATTATTTTATAATGTGTTTTCAATGATACACTGTCTATTACGATATATTATAAGGTATTTTCAATGTTACACTGCATATTACGTTATATTCTAAGGTATTTTCAATGATACACTGCATATTACGTTATATTATAAGGTATTTTCAATGATACACTGCATATTACGTCATATTATAAGGTATTTTCAATGATAAACTACTATATATTATAAGGTATTTTCAATGATAAACTTCTATATATTATAAGGTATTTTCAATGATACACTGCATATTACGTTATATTATAAGGCATTTTCAATGATAAACTACGATATATTATAAGGTATTTTCAATGATACACTGCATATTACGTTATATTATAAGGTATTTTCAATGATACACTGCATATTACGTTATATTATAAGGTATTATCAATGGTACACTACAAATTACGATATATTATAAGGTATTTTCAATGATGCACTGCATATTACGTTATATTATAAGGTATTTTCAATGATACACTGCATATTACGTTATATTATAAGGTATTTTCAATGATAAACTACTATATATTATAAGGTATTTTCAATGATAAACTTCTATATATTATAAGGTATTTTCAATGATACACTGCATATTACGTTATATTATAAGGCATTTTCAATGATAAACTACGATATATTATAAGGTATTTTCAATGATACACTGCATATTACGTTATATTATAAGGTATTTTCAATGATACACTGCATATTACGTTATATTATAAGGTATTATCAATGGTACACTACAAATTACGATATATTATAAGGTATTTTCAATGATGCACTGCATATTACGTTACATTATAAGGTATTTTCAATGATACACTGCATATTACGTTATATTGTAAGGTATTTTCAATGATACACTGCATATTACATTATTTTATAGTATTTTCAATGATACACTTCATATTACATTATTTTTTAAGGTATTTTCAATGTCAAACTGCATATTACTTTATATTATAAGATATTTTCAATGATACACTGCATATTACGTTATATTATAAGGTATTTTCAATGATACACTGCATATTACGTTATATTATAAGGTATTTTCAAAGATAGACGGCATATTACATTATATTATAAGGTATTTTCAATGATACACTGCATATTACGTTATATTATAAGTTATTTTCAATGATACACTGCATATTACGTTATATTGTAAGGTATTTTCACTGATACACTGCATATTACGTTATATTGTAAGGTATTTTCAATGATACAATGCATATTACATTATTTTATAGTATTTTCAAAGATAGACGGCATATTACATTATATTATAAGGTATTTTCAATGATACACTGCATATTACGTTATATTGTAAGGTATTTTCAATGATACACTGCATATTACGTTATATTATAAGGTATTTTCAATGATACACTGCATATTACGTTATATTATAAGGCATTTTCAATGATAAACTACGATATATTATAAGGTATTTTCAATGATACACTGCATATTACGTTATATTATAAGGTATTTTCAATGATACACTGCATATTACGTTATATTATAAGGTATTATCAATGGTACACTACAAATTACGATATATTATAAGGTATTTTCAATGATGCACTGCATATTACGTTATATTATAAGGTATTTTCAATGATACACTGCATATTACGATATATTGTAAGGTATTTTCAATGATACACTGCATATTACATTATTTTTTAAGGTATTTTCAATGTCAAACTGCATATTACGTTATATTATAAGATATTTTCAATGATACACTGCATATTACGTAATATTGTAAGGTATTTTCAATGATACACTGCATATTACGTTATATTATAAGGTATTTTCAATGATACACTGCATATTACGTTATATTATAAGGTATTATCAATGGTACACTACAAATTACGATATATTATAAGGTATTTTCAATGGCAAACTGCATATTACGTTATATTATAAGGTAATTTCAATGGCAAACTGCATATTACGTTATATTATAAGGTAATTTCAATGATACACTGCATATTACGTTATATTATAAGGTATTTTCAATGATAGACGGCATATTACATTATATTCTAAGGTATTTTCAATGATACAATTCATATTACATTATTTTATAGTATTTTCAATGATACACTTCATATTACATTATTTTATAATGTGTTTTCAATGATACACTGTCTATTACGATATATTATAAGGTATTTTCAATGTTACACTGCATATTACGTTATATTCTAAGGTATTTTCAATGATACACTGCATATTACGTTATATTATAAGGTATTTTCAATGATACACTGCATATTACGTCATATTATAAGGTATTTTCAATGATAAACTACTATATATTATAAGGTATTTTCAATGATAAACTTCTATATATTATAAGGTATTTTCAATGATACACTGCATATTACGTTATATTATAAGGCATTTTCAATGATAAACTACGATATATTATAAGGTATTTTCAATGATACACTGCATATTACGTTATATTATAAGGTATTTTCAATGATACACTGCATATTACGTTATATTATAAGGTATTATCAATGGTACACTACAAATTACGATATATTATAAGGTATTTTTCAATGATGCACTGCATATTACGTTATATTATAAGGTATTTTCAATGATACACTGCATATTACGTTATATTATAAGGTATTTTCAATGATAAACTACTATATATTATAAGGTATTTTCAATGATAAACTTCTATATATTATAAGGTATTTTCAATGATACACTGCATATTACGTTATATTATAAGGCATTTTCAATGATAAACTACGATATATTATAAGGTATTTTCAATGATACACTGCATATTACGTTATATTATAAGGTATTTTCAATGATACACTGCATATTACGTTATATTATAAGGTATTATCAATGGTAACACTACAAATTACGATATATTATAAGGTATTTTCAATGATGCACTGCATATTACGTTACATTATAGGTATTTTCAATGATACACTGCATATTACGTTATATTGTAAGGTATTTTTAATGATACACTGCATATTACATTATTTTATAGTATTTCCAATGATACACTTCATATTACATTATTTTTTAAGGTATTTTCAATGTCAAACTGCATATTACGTTATATTATAAGATATTTTCAATGATACACTGCATATTACGTTATATTATAAGGTATTTTCAATGATACACTGCATATTACGTTATATTATAAGGTATTTTCAAAGATAGACGGCATATTACATTATATTATAAGGTATTTTCAATGATACACTGCATATTACGTTATATTATAAGTTATTTTCAATGATACACTGCATATTACGTTATATTGTAAGGTATTTTCAATGATACACTGCATATTACGTTATATTGTAAGGTATTTTCAATGATACAATGCATATTACATTATTTTATAGTATTTTCAAAGATAGACGGCATATTACATTATATTATAAGGTATTTTCAATGATACACTGCATATTACGTTATATTGTAAGGTATTTTCAATGATACACTGCATATTACGTTATATTATAAGGTATTTTCAATGATACACTGCATATTACGTTATATTATAAGGTATTATCAATGGTACACTACAAATTACGATATATTATAAGGTATTTTCAATGGCAAACTGCATATTACGTTATATTATAAGGTATTTTCAATGATACACTGCATATTACGTTATATTATAAGGTATTTTCAATGATAGACGGCATATTACATTATATTCTAAGGTATTTTCAATGATACACTGCATATTACATTATTTTATAGTATTTTCAATGATACACTTCATATTACATTATTTTATAATGTGTTTTCAATGATACACTGTCTATTACGATATATTATAAGGTATTTTCAATGTTACACTGCATATTACGTTATATTCTAAGGTATTTTCAATGATACACTGCATATTACGTTATATTATAAGGTATTTTCAATGATACACTGCATATTACGTCATATTATAAGGTATTTTCAATGATAAACTACTATATATTATAAGTTATTTTCAATGATAAACTTCTAGATATTATAAGGTATTTTCAATGATACACTGCATATTACGTTATATTATAAAGGCATTTTCAATGATAAACTACGATATATTATAAGGTATTTTCAATGATACACTGCATATTACGTTATATTATAAGGTATTTTCAATGATACACTGCATATTACGTTATATTATAAGGTATTATCAATGGTACACTACAAATTACGATATATTATAAGGTATTTTCAATGATGCACTGCATATTACGTTATATTATAAGGTATTTTCAATGATACACTGCATATTACGATATATTGTAAGGTATTTTCAATGATACACTGCATATTACATTATTTTTTAAGGTATTTTCAATGTCAAACTGCATATTACGTTATATTATAAGATATTTTCAATGATACACTGCATATTACGTAATAGTGTAAGGTATTTTCAATGATACACTGCATATTACGTTATATTATAAGGTATTTTCAATGATACACTGCATATTACGTTATATTATAAGGTATTATCAATGGTACACTACAAATTACGATATATTATAAGGTATTTTCAATGGCAAACTGCATATTACGTTATATTATAAGGTAATTTCAATGGCAAACTGCATATTACGTTATATTATAAGGTAATTTCAATGATACACTGCATATTACGTTATATTATAAGGTATTTTCAATGATAGACGGCATATTACATTATATTCTAAGTTATTTTCAATGATACACTGCATATTACATTATTTTATAGTATTTTCAATGATACACTTCATATTACATTATTTTATAATGTGTTTTCAATGATACACTGTCTATTACGATATATTATAAGGTATTTTCAATGTTACACTGCATATTACGTTATATTCTAAGGTATTTTCAATGATACACTGCATATTACGTTATATTATAAGGTATTTTCAATGATACACTGCATATTACGTCATATTATAAGGTAGTTTCAATGATAAACTACTATATATTATAAGGTATTTTCAATGATAAACTTCTATATATTATAAGGTATTTTCAATGATACACTGCATATTACGTTATATTATATGGCATTTTCAATGATAAACTACGATATATTATAAGGTATTTTCAATGATACACTGCATATTACGTTATATTATAAGGTATTTTCAATGATACACTGCATATTACGTTATATTATAAGGTATTATCAATGGTACACTACAAATTACGATATATTATAAGGTATTTTCAATGATGCACTGCATATTACGTTATATTATAAGGTATTTTCAATGATACACTGCATATTACGTTATATTGTAAGGTATTTTCAATGATACACTGCATATTACATTATTTTTTAAGGTATTTTCAATGTCAAACTGCATATTACGTAATATTGTAAGGTATTTTCAATGATACACTGCATATTACGTTATATTATAAGGTATTTTCAATGATACACTGCATATTACGTTATATTATAAGGTATTATCAATGGTACACTACAAATTACGATATATTATAAGGTATTTTCAATGGCAAACTGCATATTACGTTATATTATAAGGTAATTTCAATGGCAAACTGCATATTACGTTATATTATAAGGTAATTTCAATGATACACTGCATATTACGTTATATTATAAGGTATTTTCAATGATAGACGGCATATTACATTATATTCTAAGGTATTTTCAATGATACACTGCATATTACATTATTTTATAGTATTTTCAATGATACACTTCATATTACATTATTTTATAATGTGTTTTCAATGATACACTGTCTATTACGATATATTATAAGGTATTTTCAATGTTACACTGCATATTACGTTATATTCTAAGGTATTTTCAATGATACACTGCATATTACGTTATATTATAAGGTATTTTCAATGATACACTGCATATTACGTCATATTATAAGGTATTTTCAATGATAAACTACTATATATTATAAGGTATTTTCAATGATAAACTTCTATATATTATAAGGTATTTTCAATGATACACTGCATATTACGTTATATTATAAGGCATTTTCAATGATAAACTACGATATATTATAAGGTATTTTCAATGATACACTGCATATTACGTTATATTATAAGGTATTTTCAATGATACACTGCATATTACGTTATATTATAAGGTATTATCAATGGTACACTACAAATTACGATATATTATAAGGTATTTTCAATGATGCACTGCATATTACGTTATATTATAAGGTATTTTCAATGATACACTGCATATTACGTTATATTGTAAGGTATTTTCAATGATACACTGCATATTACATTATTTTTTAAGGTATTTTCAATGTCAAACTGCATATTACGTTATATTATAAGGTATTTTCAATGATACACTGCATATTACGTAATATTGTAAGGTATTTTCAATGATACACTGCATATTACGTTATATTATAAGGTATTTTCAATGATACACTGCATATTACGTTATATTATAAGGTATTTTCAATGATACACTGCATATTACGTTATATTATAAGGTATTATCAATGGTACACTACAAATTACGATATATTATAAGGTATTTTCAATGATGCACTGCATATTACGTTACATTATAAGGTATTTTCAATGATACACTGCATATTACGTTATATTGTAAGGTATTTTCAATGATAAACTACTATATATTATAAGGTATTTTCAATGATAAACTTCTATATATTATAAGGTATTTTCAATGATACACTGCATATTACGTTATATTATAAGGCATTTTCAATGATAAACTACGATATATTATAAGGTATTTTCAATGATACACTGCATATTACGTTATATTATAAGGTATTTTCAATGATACACTGCATATTACGTTATATTATAAGGTATTATCAATGGTACACTACAAATTACGATATATTATAAGGTATTTTCAATGATGCACTGCATATTACGTTATATTATAAGGTATTTTCAATGATACACTGCATATTACGTTATATTGTAAGGTATTTTCAATGATACACTGCATATTACATTATTTTTTAAGGTATTTTCAATGTCAAACTGCATATTACGTTATATTATAAGGTATTTTCAATGATAAACTTCTATATATTATAAGGTATTTTCAATGATACACTGCATATTACGTTATATTATAAGGTATTTTCAATGATACACTGCATATTACGTTATATTATAAGGTATTTTCAATGATACACTGCATATTACGTTATATTATAAGGTATTATCAATGGTACACTACAAATTACGATATATTATAAGGTATTTTCAATGATGCACTGCATATTACGTTACATTATAAGGTATTTTCAATGATACACTGCATATTACGTTATATTGTAAGGTATTTTCAATGATACACTGCATATTACATTATTTTATAGTATTTTCAATGATACACTTCATATTACATTATTTTTTAAGGTATTTTCAATGTCAAACTGCATATTACGTTATATTATAAGATATTTTCAATGATACACTGCATATTACGTTATATTATAAGGTATTTTCAATGATACACTGCATATTACGTTATATTATAAGGTATTATCAATGGTACACTACAAATTACGATATATTATAAGGTATTTTCAATGATGCACTGCATATTACGTTATATTATAAGGTATTTTCAATGATACACTGCATATTACGTTATATTGTAAGGTATTTTCAATGATACACTGCATATTACATTATTTTTTAAGGTATTTTCAATGTCAAACTGCATATTACATTATTTTTTAAGGTATTTTCAATGTCAAACTGCATATTACGTTATATTATAAGTTATTTTCAATGATAAACTTCTATATATTATAAGGTATTTTCAATGATACACTGCATATTACATTATTTTATAGTATTTTCAATGATACACTTCATATTACATTATTTTATAATGTGTTTTCAATGATACACTGTCTATTACGATATATTATAAGGTATTTTCAATGTTACACTGCATATTACGTTATATTCTAAGGTATTTTCAATGATACACTGCATATTACGTTATATTATAAGGTATTTTCAATGATACACTGCATATTACGTCATATTATAAGGTATTTTCAATGATAAACTACTATATATTATAAGGTATTTTCAATGATACACTGCATATTACGTTCTATTATAAGGTATTTTCAATGATACACTGCATATTACGTTATATTATAAGGTATTTTCAATGATAAACTACTATATATTATAAGGTATTTTCAATGATAAACTTCTATATATTATAAGGTATTTTCAATGATACACTGCATATTACGTTATATTATAAGGCATTTTCAATGATAAACTACGAAATATTATAAGGTATTTTCAATGATACACTGCATATTACGTTATATTATAAGGTATTTTCAAAGATAGACGGCATATTACATTATATTATAAGGTATTTTCAATGATACACTGCATATTACGTTATATTGTAAGGTATTTTCAATGATACACTGCATATTACGTTATATTATAAGGCATTTTCAATAATAAACTACGATATATTATAAGGTTTTTTCAATGATACACTGCATATTACGTTTTATTATAAGGCATTTTCAATGATAAACTACGATATATTATAGGGTATTTTCAATGCTACACTGCATATTACGTTATATTATAAGGTATTTTCATTGATACACTACAAATTACCATATATTCTAAGGTATTTTCAATGATTCACTGCATATTACGTTATATTATAAGGTATTTTCAATGATACACTGCATATTACGTTATATTATAAGGTATTTTCAATGATAGACGGTATATTACATTATATTATAAGGTATTTTCAATGATACACTGCATATTACGTTATATTATAAGGCATTTTCAATGATAAACTACGATATATTATAAGGTATTTTCAATGATACACTGCATATTACGTTATATTATAAGGTATTTTCATTGATACAACTACAAATTACCATATATTCTAAGGTATTTTCAATGATTCACTGCATATTACGTTATATCAGGGCTGCCGTTTAATGGCTCGCGACGGCCGATTTTCGAAGGCTACGCCCCTCAACCCGGCCGCGCGTCTCGCCCCCCCGTGATGGTCCTAGTACTCGGAGCCGCTCAGGCGCGTACCATAGCGTAGGCGCTATTCGTGGCGCTTCAGACCTACACGCGTGTCAATACATATATTTCCACATTACCATCGAGGTACTATTGCCAATGCGTTGTTTTTGTTAGTGGTGTCCCCTGTAGGCCTATTCCACTATATCGCACAATAATTTCGGACAACAGCTGTAGAAAATTAATTAAAAAAATTAATTAGTCACATCTAAACTTCCAGTAGATTTGACCAATTTGCCAAGCACGTCTAAACATGCGCGAAAATCATGCTATTCCAGATGGTATTAAAATTTTAACAATAAAATTAATAATTATTTTTTAAATTTATTTTACGAATTTATTTTTCTAATTAATTTTCTACAGCTGTTGTCCGAAATTATTGTGCGATATAGTGGAATAGGCGTACAGGGGACACCACTAACAAAAAAAAACGCATTGGCAATAGTACCTCGATGGTAATGTGGAAATTTATTGACACGCGTGTAGGTCTGAAGCGCCACGAATAGCGCCTACGCTATGGTACGTGCCTGAGCGGCTCCGAGTACTAGGACCATCACGGGGGGGGCGAGACGCGCGGCCGGGTTGAGGGGCGTAGCCTTCGAAAATCGGCCGTCGCGAGCCATTAAACGGCAGCCCTGCGTTATATTATAAGGTATTTTCAATGATACACTACAACTTACGATATATTATAAGGTATTTTCAATGATACACTGCATATTACGTTATATCATAAGGTATTTTCAATGATACACTGCATATTACGTTATATTATTAGGTATTTTCAATGATAAACTACTACATATTATAAGGTATTTTCAATGATAAACTACTATATTTTATAAGGTATTTTCAATGATACACTGCATATTACATTATATCATAAGGTAATTTCACTGATACACTGCATATTACGTTATATTATAAGGTATTTTCACTGATACACTGCATATTACGTTATGTTATAAGGTATTTTCAATGATACACTGCATATTACGTTATATTATAAGGTATTTCCATTGATTCATTACAAATTACCATATATTCTAAGGTATTTTCAATGATTCACTGCATATTACGTTATATTATAAGGTATTTTCAATGATACACTACAACTTACGATATATTCTAAGGTATTTTCAATGATACACTGCATATTACGTTATATTATAAGGTATTTTCATTGATTCATTTCAAATTACCATATATTCTAAGGTATTTTCAATGATTCACTGCATAATACGTTATATTATAAGGTATTTTCAATGATCCACTGCATATTACGTTATATTATAAGGTATTTTCATTGATAAACTGCTATATATTATAAGGTATTTTCAATGATAAACTACTATATATTATAAGGTATTTTCAATGATACACTGCATATTCCGTTATATCATAAGGTATTTTCAATGATTCACTGCATAATACGTTATATTATAAGGTATTTTCAATGATCCACTGCATATTACGATATATTATAAGGTATTTTCAATGATACACTGCATATTACGTTATATTATAAGGCATTTTCAATGATAAACTACGATATATTATAAGGTATTTTCAATGATACACTGCATATTACGTTATATTATAAGGTATTTTCATTGATACAACTACAAATTACCATATATTCTAAGGTATTTTCAATGATTCACTGCATATTACGTTATATCAGGGCTGCCGTTTAATGGCTCGCGACGGCCGATTTTCGAAGGCTACGCCCCTCAACCCGGCCGCGCGTCTCGCCCCCCCGTGATGGTCCTAGTACTCGGAGCCGCTCAGGCGCGTACCATAGCGTAGGCGCTATTCGTGGCGCTTCAGACCTACACGCGTGTCAATACATATATTTCCACATTACCATCGAGGTACTATTGCCAATGCGTTGTTTTTGTTAGTGGTGTCCCCTGTAGGCCTATTCCACTATATCGCACAATAATTTCGGACAACAGCTGTAGAAAATTAATTAAAAAAATTAATTAGTCACATCTAAACTTCCAGTAGATTTGACCAATTTGCCAAGCACGTCTAAACATGCGCGAAAATCATGCTATTCCAGATGGTATTAAAATTTTAACAATAAAATTAATAATTATTTTTTAAATTTATTTTACGAATTTATTTTTCTAATTAATTTTCTACAGCTGTTGTCCGAAATTATTGTGCGATATAGTGGAATAGGCGTACAGGGGACACCACTAACAAAAAAAAACGCATTGGCAATAGTACCTCGATGGTAATGTGGAAATTTATTGACACGCGTGTAGGTCTGAAGCGCCACGAATAGCGCCTACGCTATGGTACGCGCCTGAGCGGCTCCGAGTACTAGGACCATCACGGGGGGGGCGAGACGCGCGGCCGGGTTGAGGGGCGTAGCCTTCGAAAATCGGCCGTCGCGAGCCATTAAACGGCAGCCCTGCGTTATATTATAAGGTATTTTCAATGATACACTGCATATTACGATATATTATAAGGTATTTTCAATGATACACTGCATATTACGTTATATTATAAGGTATTTTCAATGATACACTGCATATTACGTTATATTATTAGGTATTTTCAATGATAAACTACTACATATTATAAGGTATTTTCAATGATAAACTACTATATTTTATAAGGTATTTTCAATGATACACTGCATATTACATTATATCATAAGGTAATTTCACTGATACACTGCATATTACGTTATATTATAAGGTATTTTCACTGATACACTGCATATTACGTTATGTTATAAGGTATTTTCAATGATACACTGCATATTACGTTATATTATAAGGTATTTCCATTGATTCATTACAAATTACCATATATTCTAAGGTATTTTCAATGATTCACTGCATATTACGTTATATTATAAGGTATTTTCAATGATACACTACAACTTACGATATATTCTAAGGTATTTTCAATGATACACTGCATATTACGTTATATTATAAGGTATTTTCATTGATTCATTTCAAATTACCATATATTCTAAGGTATTTTCAATGATTCACTGCATAATACGTTATATTATAAGGTATTTTCAATGATACACTGCATATTACGTTATATTATAAGGTATTTTCATTGATAAACTGCTATATATTATAAGGTATTTTCAATGATAAACTACTATATATTATAAGGTATTTTCAATGATACACTGCATATTCCGTTATATCATAAGGTATTTTCAATGATTCACTGCATAATACGTTATATTATAAGGTATTTTCAATGATCCACTGCATATTACGATATATTATAAGGTATTTTCATTGATACACTACAAATTACCATAATTTCTAAGGTATTTTCAATGATACACTGTAAGGTATTTTCAATGATAAACTACTATAAATTATAAGGTATTTTCAATGATAAACTACTATAAATTATAAGGTATTTTCAATGATACACTGCATATTACGTTATATCATAAGGTATTTTCAATGATACACTGCATATTACGTTATATTATAAGGTATTATCAATGGTACACTGCATATTACGTTATATTTTAAGGTATTTTCAATGATACACTGCATATTACGTTATATTATAAGGTATTTTCAATGATATACTGCATATTACGTTATATTATTAGGTATTTTCAATGATACACTGCATATTACGTTATATTATAAGGTATTTTCAATGATACAATACAACTTACGATATATTATAAGGTATTTTCAATGATACACTGCATATTACGTTATATTATAAGGTATTTTCAATGATACACTGCATATTACGTTATATTTTAAGGCATTTTCAATGATACACTGCATATTACGTTATATTATAAGGTATTTTCAATGATATACTGCATATTACGTTATGTTATAAGGTATTTTCATTGATACACTACAAATTACCATATATTCTAAGGTATTTTCAATGATTCACTGCATATTACGTTATATTATAAGGTATTTTCGATGATACACTACAACTTACGATATATTATAAGGTATTTTCAATGATACACTGCATATTACGTTATATCATAAAGTATTTTCAATGATACACTGCATATTACGTTATATTACAAGGTATTTTCAATGATACACTGCATATTACGTTATATTATAAGGTATTTTCATTGATACACCACAAATTACCATAATTTCTAAGGTATTTTCAATGATACACTGCATATTACGTTATATTATAAGGTATTTACACTGATAAACTACTATATATTATAAGGTATTTTCAATGATAAACTACTATATATTATAAGGTATTTTCAATAATAAACTACTGTAAATTATAAGGTATTTTCAATGATCCACTGCATATTACGTTATATTATAAGGTATTTACACTGATAAACTACTATATATTATAAGGTATTTTCAATGATAAACTACTATATTTTATAAGGTATTTTCAATGATACACTGCATATTACATTATATCATAGGGTATTTTCAATGATCCACTGCATATTACGTTATATTATAAGGTATTGTCAATGATACACTACAACTTACGATATATTATAAGGTATTTTCATTGATACACTACAAATTACCTTATATTCTAAGGTATTTTCAATGATACACTGCATATTACGATATATTATAAGGTATTTTCAATGATACACTGCATATTACGTTATATTCTAAGGCATTTTCAATGATAAACTACGATATATTATAAGGTATTTTCAATGATACACTACAAATTACCATATATTATAAGGCATTTTCAATGATACACTGCATATTACGTTATATTATAAGGTATTTTCATTGATACACTACAAATTACCATATATTCTAAGGTATTATCAATGATACACTGCATATTACGTTATATCATAAGGTATTTTCAATGATCCACTGCATATTACGTTATATTACAAGGTATTTTCAATGATACACTGCATATTACGTTATATTATAAGGTATTTTCATTGATACACTACAAATTACCATAATTTCTAAGGTATTTTCAATGATACACTGCATATTACGTTATATTATAAGGTATTTTCAATGATACACTGCATATTACGAAATATTATAAGGTATATTCATTGATACACGACATATTACGTTATATTATAAAGTATTTTCAATGATACACTGCATATCACAATATTTTATAAGGTATTTTCAATGATACACTACAAATTACCATAATTTCTAAGGTATTTTCAATGATACACTGCATATTACGTTATATTATAAGGTATTTTCAATGATACACTGCATATTACGAAATATTATAAGGTATATTCATTGATACACGACATATTACGTTATATTATAAAGTATTTTCAATTATACACTGCATATTACAATATTTTATAAGGTGTTTTCAGTGATACACTGTCTATGACGACGTATTATAAGGTATTTTCAATGATACACTGCATATTACGTTATATTATAAGGTATTTTCAATGATACACTACAACTTACGATATATTATAAGGTATTTTCAATGATACACTGCATATTACGTTATATCATAAGGTATTTTCAATGATACACTGCATATTACGTTATATTATTAGGTATTTTCAATGATAAACTACTATATATTATAAGGTATTTTCAATGATAAACTACTATATTTTATAAGGTATTTTCAATGATACACTGCATATTACATTATATCATAAGGTAATTTCACTGATACACTGCATATTACGTTATATTATAAGGTATTTTCATTGATACACTACAAATTACCATATATTCTAAGGTATTATCAATGATACACTGCATATTACGTTATATCATAAAGTATTTTCAATGATCCACTGCATATTACGTTATATTACAAGGTATTTTCAATGATACACTGCATATTACGTTATATTATAAGGTATTTTCATTGATACACTACAAATTACCATAATTTCTAAGGTATTTTCAATGATACACTGCATATTACGTTATATTATAAGGTATTTTCAATGATACACTGCATATTACGAAATATTATAAGGTATATTCATTGATACACGACATATTACGTTATATTATAAAGTATTTTCAATGATACACTGCATATTACAATATTTTATAAGGTATTTTCAATGATACACTACAAATTACCATAATTTCTAAGGTATTTTCAATGATACACTGCATATTACGTTATATTATAAGGTATTTTCAATGATACACTGCATATTACGAAATATTATAAGGTATATTCATTGATACACGACATATTACGTTATATTATAAAGTATTTTCAATTATACACTGCATATTACAATATTTTATAAGGTGTTTTCAGTGATACACTGTCTATGACGACGTATTATAAGGTATTTTCAATGATACACTGCATATTACGTTATATTATAAGGTATTTTCAATGATACACTACAACTTACGATATATTATAAGGTATTTTCAATGATACACTGCATATTACGTTATATCATAAGGTATTTTCAATGATACACTGCATATTACCATATATTCTAAGGTATTTTCAATGATACACTGCATATTACGTTATATCATAAGGTATTTTCAATGATCCACTGCATATTACGTTATATTACAAGGTATTTTCAATGATACACTGCACATTACGTTATATTATAAGGTATTTTCATTGATACACTACAAATTACCATAATTTCTAAGGTATTTTCAATGGTACACTGCATATTACGTTATATTATAAGGTATTTACAATGATAAACTACTATATATTATAAGGTATTTTCAATGATAAACTACTATATATTATAAGGTATTTTCAATAATAAACTACTGTAAATTATAAGGTATTTTCAATGATCCACTGCATATTACGTTATATTATAAGGTATTTTCAATTATACACTGCATATTACGTTATATTATAAGGTATTTTCAATGATAAACTACTATATATTATAAGGTACTTTCAATGATAAACTACTATACATTATAAGGTATTTTCAATGATACACTGCATATTACGTTATATTATAAGGTATTTTCAATGATTCACTGCATATTACGTTATATTATAAGGTATTTTCAATGATTCACTACTATATATTATAAGGTATTTTCAATGATACACTGCATATTACGTTATATTATAAGGTATTTACAATGATAAACTACTATATATTATAAGGTATTTTCAATGATAAACTACTATATATTATAAGGTGTTTTCAATGATACACTGCATATTACGTTATATTTTAAGGCATTTTCAATGATACACTGCATATTACGTTATATTATAAGGTATTTTCAATGATATACTGCATATTACGTTATATTATAAGGTATTTTCAATGATACAATACAACTTACGATATATTATAAGGTATTTTCAATGATACACTGCATATTACGTTATATTATAAGGTATTTTCAATGATACACTGCATATTACGTTATATTATAAGGTATTTTCAATGATACACTGCATATTACGTTATATTATAAGGTATTTTCAATGATAAACTACTATAAATTATAAGGTATTTTCAATGATACACTGCATATTACGTTATATTATAAGGTATTTTCAATGATACACTGCATATTACGTTATATTATAAGGTATTTTCAATGATAAACTACTATAAATTATAAGGTATTTTCAATGATACACTGCATATTACGTTATATCATAAGGTATTTTCAATGATACACTGCATATTACGTTATATTATAAGGTATTTTCAATGGTACACTGCATATTACGTTATATTATAAGGTATTTTCATTGATTCATTTCAAATTACCATATATTCTAAGGTATTTTCAATGATTCACTGCATAATACGTTATATTATAAGGTATTTTCAATGATCCACTGCATATTACGTTATATTATAAGGTATTTTCATTGATAAACTACTATAAATTGTAAGGTATTTTCAATGATACACTGCATATTACGTTATATTATAAGGTATTTTCATTGATACACTACAAATTACCATAATTTCTAAGGTATTTTCAATGATACACTGTAAGGTATTTTCAATGATAAACTACTATAAATTATAAGGTATTTTCAATGATACACTGCATATTACGTTATATTATAAGGTATTTTCATTGATACACTACAAATTACCATAATTTCTAAGGTATTTTCAATGATACACTGTAAGGTATTTTCAATGATAAACTACTATAAATTATAAGGTATTTTCAATGATACACTGCATATTACGTTATATCATAAGGTATTTTCATTAATACACTACAAATTACCATAATTTCTAAGGTATTTTCAATGATACACTGTAAGGTATTTTCAATGATAAACTACTATAAATTATAAGGTATTTTCAAAGATACACTGCATATTACGTTATATCATAAGGTATTTTCAATGATACACTGCATATTACGTTATATTATAAGGTATTTTCAATGATTCACTGCATATTACGTTATATTATAAGGTATTTTCAATGATTCACTACTATATATTATAAGGTATTTTCAATGATACACTGCATATTACGTTATATTATAAGGCATTTTCAATGATAAGCTACGATATATTATAAGGTTTTTTCAATGATACACTGCATATTACGTTTTATTATAAGGCATTTTCAATGATAAACTACGATATATTATAAGGTATTTTCAATGCTACACTGCATATTACGTTTTATTATAAGGCATTTTCAATGATAAACTACTATACATTATAATGTATTTTCATTGATACACTACAAATTACCATATATTCTAAGGTATTTTCAATGATTCACTGCATATTACGTTATATTATAAGGTATTTTCGATGATACACTACAACTTACGATATATTATAAGGTATTATCAATGATACACTGCATATTACGTTATATCATAAAGTATTTTCAATGATACACTGCATATTACGTTATATTATTAGGTATTTTCAATGATAAACTACTATATATTATAAGGTATTTTCAATGATAAACTACTATATTTTATAAGGTATTTTCAATGATACACTGCATATTACATTATATCATAAGGTATTTTCAATGATCCACTGCATATTACGTTATATTATAAGGTATTGTCAATGATACACTACAACTTACGATATATTATAAGGTATTTTCAATGATACACTGCATATTACGTTATATTATAAGGTATTTTCAATGATTCACTGCATAATACGTTATATTATAAGGTATTTTCAATGATACACTGCATATTACGTTTTATTATAAGGCATTTTCTATGATAAACTACGATATATTATAAGGTATTTTCAATGCTACACTGCATATTACGTTATATTATAAGGTGTTTTCAATGATACAATACAACTTACGATATATTATAAGGTATTTTCAATGATACACTGCATATTACGTTATATTATAAGGTATTTTCAATGATACACTGCATATTACGTTATATTTTAAGGCATTTTCAATGATACACTGCATATTACGTTATATTATAAGGTATTTTCAATGATATACTGCATATTACGTTATATTATAAGGTATTTTCAATGATACAATACAACTTACGATATATTATAAGGTATTTTCAATGATACACTGCATATTACGTTATATTATAAGGTATTTTCAATGATACACTGCATATTACGTTATATTTTAAGGTATTTTCAATGATACACTGCATATTACGTTATATTATAAGGTATTTTCAATGATAAACTACTATAAATTATAAGGTATTTTCAATGATACACTGCATATTACGTTATATTATAAGGTATTTTCAATGATACACTGCATATTACGTTATATTATAAGGTATTTTCAATGATAAACTACTATAAATTATAAGGTATTTTCAATGATACACTGCATATTACGTTATATCATAAGGTATTTTCAATGATACACTGCATATTACGTTATATTATAAGGTATTTTCAATGGTACACTGCATATTACGTTATATTATAAGGTATTTTCATTGATTCATTTCAAATTACCATATATTCTAAGGTATTTTCAATGATTCACTGCATAATACGTTATATTATAAGGTATTTTCAATGATACACTGCATATTACGTTATATTATAAGGTATTTTCATTGATAAACTACTATAAATTGTAAGGTATTTTCAATGATACACTGCATATTACGTTATATTATAAGGTATTTTCATTGATACACTACAAATTACCATAATTTCTAAGGTATTTTCAATGATACACTGTAAGGTATTTTCAATGATAAACTACTATAAATTATAAGGTATTTTCAATGATACACTGCATATTACGTTATATTATAAGGTATTTTCATTGATACACTACAAATTACCATAATTTCTAAGGTATTTTCAATGATACACTGTAAGGTATTTTCAATGATAAACTACTATAAATTATAAGGTATTTTCAAAGATACACTGCATATTACGTTATATCATAAGGTATTTTCATTAATACACTACAAATTACCATAATTTCTAAGGTATTTTCAATGATACACTGTAAGGTATTTTCAATGATAAACTACTATAAATTATAAGATATTTTCAAAGATACACTGCATATTACGTTATATCATAAGGTATTTTCAATGATACACTGCATATTACGTTATATTATAAGGTATTTTCAATGATTCACTGCATATTACGTTATATTATAAGGTATTTTCAATGATTCACTACTATATATTATAAGGTATTTTCAATGATACACTGCATATTACGTTATATTATAAGGCATTTTCAATGATAAGCTACGATATATTATAAGGTTTTTTCAATGATACACTGCATATTACGTTTTATTATAAGGCATTTTCAATGATAAACTACGATATATTATAAGGTATTTTCAATGATACACTGCATATTACGTCATATTATAAGGTATTTTCAATGATAAACTACTATATATTATAAGGTATTTTCAATGATAAACTTCTATATATTATAAGGTATTTTCAATGATACACTGCATTTTACGTTATATTATAAGGCATTTTCAATGATAAACTACGATATGTTATAAGGTATTTTCAATGATACACTGCATATTACGTTATATTATAAGGTATTTTCAATGATACACTGCATATTACGTTATATTATAAGGTATTTTCAATGATAAACTACTATATATTATAAGGTATTTTCAATGATAAACTTCTATATATTATAAGGTATTTTCAATGATACACTGCATATTACGTTATATTATAAGGCATTTTCAATGATAAACTACGATATATTATAAGGTATTTTCAATGATACACTGCATATTACGTTATATTATAAGGTATTATCAATGGTACACTACAAATTACGATATATTATAAGGTATTTTCAATGGCAAACTGCATATTACGTTATATTATAAGGTAATTTCAATGATACACTGCATATTACGTTATATTATAAGGTATTTTCAATGATACACTGCATATTACGTCATATTATAAGGTATTTTCAATGATAAACTACTATATATTATAAGGTATTTTCAATGATAAACTACTATATATTATAAGGTATTTTCAATGATAAACTTCTATATATTATAAGGTATTTTCAATGATGCACTGCATATTACGTTATATTATAAGGTATTTTCAATGATACACTGCATATTACGTTATATTGTAAGGTATTTTCAATGATACACTGCATATTACATTATTTTTTAAGGTATTTTCAATGTCAAACTGCATATTACGTTATATTATAAGATATTTTCAATGATACACTGCATATTACGTTATATTATAAGGTATTTTCAATGATACACTGCATATTACGTTATATTATAAGGTATTTTCAATGATAAACTACTATATATTATAAGGTATTTTCAATGATAAACTTCTATATATTATAAGGTATTTTCAATGATACACTGCATATTACGTCATATTATAAGGTATTTTCAATGATAAACTACTATATATTATAAGGTATTTTCAATGATAAACTTCTATATATTATAAGGTATTTTCAATGATACACTGCATTTTACGTTATATTATAAGGCATTTTCAATGATAAACTACGATATGTTATAAGGTATTTTCAATGATACACTGCATATTACGTTATATTATAAGGTATTTTCAATGATACACTGCATATTACGTTATATTGTAAGGTATTTTCAATGATACACTGCATATTACATTATTTTTTAAGGTATTTTCAATGTCAAACTGCATATTACGTTATATTATAAGATATTTTCAATGATACACTGCATATTACATTATTTTTTAAGGTATTTTCAATGTCAAACTGCATATTACGTTATATTATAAGATATTTTCAATGTTACACTGCATATTACGTTATATTATAAGGTATTTTCAATGATACACTGCATATTACGTTATATTATAAGGTATTTTCAATGATACACTGCATATTACGTCATATTATAAGGTATTTTCAATGATAAACTACTATATATTATAAGGTATTTTCAATGATAAACTTCTATATATTATAAGGTATTTTCAATGATACACTGCATATTACGTTATATTATAAGGCATTTTCAATGATAAACTACGATATGTTATAAGGTATTTTCAATGATACACTGCATATTACGTTATATTATAAGGCATTTTCAATGATAAACTACGATATATTATAAGGTATTTTCAATGATACACTGCATATTACGTCATATTATAAGGTATTTTCAATGATAAACTACTATATATTATAAGGTATTTTCAATGATAAACTTCTATATATTATAAGGTATTTTCAATGATACACTGCATATTACGTTATATTGTAAGGTATTTTCAATGATACACTGCATACTACATTATTTTTTAAGGTATTTTCAATGTCAAACTGCATATTACGTTATATTATAAGATATTTTCAATGATACACTGCATATTACATTATTTTTTAAGGTATTTTCAATGTCAAACTGCATATTACGTTATATTATAAGATATTTTCAATGATACACTGCATATTACGTTATATTATAAGGTATTTTCAATGATACACTGCATATTACGTTCTATTATAAGGTATTTTCAATGATACACTGCATATTACGTTATATTATAAGGTATTATCAATGGTACACTACAAATTACGATATATTATAAGGTATTTTCAATGGCAAACTGCATATTACGTTATATTATAAGGTAATTTCAATGATACACTGCATATTACGTTATATTATAAGGTATTTTCAATGATAGACGGCATATTACATTATATTCTAAGGTATTTTCAATGATACACTGCATATTACATTATTTTATAGTATTTTCAATGATACACTTCATATTACATTATTTTATAATGTGTTTTCAATGATACACTGTCTATTACGATATATTATAAGGTATTTTCAATGTTACGCTGCTTATTACGTTATATTCTAAGGTATTTTCAATGATACACTGCATATTACGTTATATTATAAGGTATTTTCAATGATACACTGCATATTACGTCATATTATAAGGTATTTTCAATGATAAACTACTATATATTATAAGGTATTTTCAATGATAAACTTCTATATATTATAAGGTATTTTCAATGATACACTGCATATTACGTTATATTATAAGGCATTTTCAATGATAAACTACGATATATTATAAGGTATTTTCAATGATACACTGCATATTACGTTATATTATAAGGTATTTTCAATGATACACTGCATATTACGTTATATTATAAGGTATTATCAATGGTACACTACAAATTACGATATATTATAAGGTATTTTCAATGATGCACTGCATATTACGTTATATTATAAGGTATTTTCAATGATACACTGCATATTACGTTATATTGTAAGGTATTTTCAATGATACACTGCATATTACATTATTTTTTAAGGTATTTTCAATGTCAAACTGCATATTACGTTATATTATAAGATATTTTCAATGATACACTGCATATTACATTATTTTTTAAGGTATTTTCAATGTCAAACTGCATATTACGTTATATTATAAGATATTTTCAATGATACACTGCATATTACGTTATATTATAAGGTATTTTCAATGATACACTGCATATTACGTTCTATTATAAGGTATTTTCAATTATACACTGCATATTACGTTATATTATAAGGTATTTTCAATGATAAACTACTATATATTATAAGGTATTTTCAATGATAAACTTCTATATATTATAAGGTATTTTCAATGATACACTGCATATTACGTTATATTATAAGGCATTTTCAATGATAAACTACGATATATTATAAGGTATTTTCAATGATACACTGCATATTACGTTATATTATAAGGTATTATCAATGGTACACTACAAATTACGATATATTATAAGGTATTTTCAATGGCAAACTGCATATTACGTTATATTATAAGGTAATTTCAATGATACACTGCATATTACGTTATATTATAAGGTATTTTCAATGATAGACGGCATATTACATTATATTCTAAGGTATTTTCAATGATACAATTCATATTACATTATTTTATAGTATTTTCAATGATACACTTCATATTACATTATTTTATAATGTGTTTTCAATGATACACTGTCTATTACGATATATTATAAGGTATTTTCAATGTTACACTGCATATTACGTTATATTCTAAGGTATTTTCAATGATACACTGCATATTACGTTATATTATAAGGTATTTTCAATGATACACTGCATATTACGTCATATTATAAGGTATTTTCAATGATAAACTACTATATATTATAAGGTATTTTCAATGATAAACTTCTATATATTATAAGGTATTTTCAATGATACACTGCATATTACGTTATATTATAAGTGTTGAAAAACTCTAGCTTTATAGGTGAAGGTGAAAGAAAGGTGGTACAGTGGTTAAATTAATAATCTATATTATGCAGAAAAATGATACAGAATGAACGGTGTATGAATGACAAAATTCGGAATGGTATCACGGTCAGAGATAATGCGCACGGGTGGCGGATCGGTCGCTGGGCGTGATAAGGAAAGGATTTGGAGTGTCGACTATTCGGAAAGTGGTCTGACAAGAGATCGAGAGCGATGCGATCACTCTATTTATATGATTGTGGCAAGTGAGTTGGAAAGGATCGAGGAGTAGGAGATTTGAAAATTTGAGGACAGGCGACACCGAATAATCGTTAGCACTCCTTGACGAAGTCCTAACGATCGGTGCCGCCAGGGAAAGAAAGAAAGGAAAACAGGGTAACGGATTTGACATGAGGAAGATTTGAAGGATGCCCACACGGTAAACGTGATGCTCGACGGCACAGTTCGGCGGCCACGGTGTTGACGTTGGTCGACAGCTGAGTTTGACGCACGCAAGAAACGTAAACTCGGTGGTTCTTACGAACAGGTATTGTTCTCGGACACGGTTGTCGAGCACGCGCGATAATTGGATTATCTTGCAACGGTAATCTAAATTTAGCTATGAAACGTTTTGAACATTCCGCCCGCCTTCGGCTGTCGCCGAATATACACAAACGGTAAGAGGACAAAGATGCACGCGACACAGAAAATTGCGAATATAAAATTATTGGGACGAATCACTATACAAATGAATGATCTTGGTAACGGGACGCTTGAGAACAGTTGTCGCGGTTTTGACGGTGACGACGCGGATGAGCCCGTCCGAACCCGGATGTACCTCGATAATGCGGGCCAGCGGCCACTTGCAGGGGGGAGTCAGCTCGGATTTGACTAGGACGAGATCCCCGACAGTCAGTGATGGCTGCGTGGCGGACCATTTCCTCCTCGTCTGGAGCTGGTGCAGGTACTCGCGTGACCAGCGTCGCCAGAAGTGTTCGACCCTTTGTTGCTGTTGTTGCCAGCGAGACAGTCGGTTGGTTGGAACGTCCTGTAGCGATGGTTCTGGAATAGACAGGAGCGGTCCCCCGACGAGAAAGTGGCCTGGCGTCAGTGGACTGAGGTCCTCTGGATCGTCGGTCAGCGCTTGGAGAGGTCGAGAGTTCAGGCACGCCTCCACCTGGCATAGAACTGTGGTGAGTTCTTCGAACGTGAGAGTCGCGTCGCCGAGGACCCGACGCAGGTGATGCTTCACAGATCGAACGGCAGCCTCCCAAAGTCCACCAAAGTGAGGCGCCGCTGGTGGAATGAACTTCCACTGCACGCCGTCCTTGGAGAGCTGGTGCGCAATTTCTCCATGTTCCTTAGACGAGGCGGCGAACATTCGTCTCAGCTCTTTGTCGGCCCCAACGAAGTTCGTGCCACAGTCACTGGTCAAGGTGGAGCACAGCCCGCGACGGCTCGTGAACCTGCGAAATGCAGCAAGGAAAGCGGAGGTGGAGTAGTCTGCGACAGCTTCGAGGTGTACGGCGCGGGAACTGAAACAAACAAATATGGCGAGGTATCCCTTTGTTGTTTTGTGTCCTCGTCCTGCGATTGCTCGGATCGGCACTGGCCCAGCGTAGTCAATCCCGGCGTGGAGAAAGGGTCGCGCTGGGGCCACTCTAGTTGGAGGGAGGTCACCCATGCGTTGTGTCTTGGTTGCCGCCCGCCATCGAAGACAGACGATGCATCGGGAGATGCATTTTTTCACCTGTCGGCGTCCTTGCGGGATCCAAAACCGCTGTCGGATGAGGGCCAAGGTCAGTTGCACTCCTCCATGCAAGGTGAGGCGATGGTGATGGTCAATGGTCAGGCGTGTGAACAGCGAATCTGGAGGCAGAATTATCGGATGCTGCTCGTCGTAGGCAAGCATCGAGTGGTTGAGCCGGCCTCCGACGCGTAGGAGCCCCTGGTCATCACGGAATGGCGCCAACGCCCGAAGTTGGTTGGATCGTCCAGTCGAGCCGTTATTCTTGTCCAAGAGTAAGGCCTCAGGGTAGTCGAATTGCTGGACCTGCTTGATCCAACAAACTTCTGCGCGCCGCAGTTCTTCAACCCGCAGCGGTGGCACTGACGTGGCATCGTGTGACGTCAGCGTGCGATTCGTCCAGCGGAGGCACCAGGCCGTGATTCGCAGCAACCGCCCCAACGAAGAGTAGCGGAGGAGAAGTGGAGGCACAACTGCAGTGCAGCCGTGGAATGATGCCACCGTTGATTTTTTTTCCTCCGTGGTGGTAAGAACCGGCAACTCTGTGTCCCACGTGGAGGGTGGATTGGTCAGCCACCTTGGACCATGCCACCAGATTGGATGGTCGCGGAGCTGCGCAGACGCGATACCTCGGGATGCACAGTCTGCTGGATTGTCCCTGGTGCCCACGTGATGCAGGTGAATATCTGGAACAGCAGTCTGAAATTCCGACACTCGATTGGCGACGTACGTGTTCCACCGAGACGGTTCGTCTCGAAGCCAGGCTAGAGCTACGGTGGAGTCCGACCATAGGTGCGAGGCGTCGACTGATACTCGCAGCACGCGACGTATGCGGACGAGCAGTCGTGCACCTAGTAAGGAGGCACAAAGTTCGAGACGGGGAAGGGAGACGACCTTCAAGGGTGCCGTCTTTGATTTGGCCACGAGCAGCGATACCTGGCCTGTTCCCTCAGATCCGCTGATGCGGATGTATGCAACTGCAGCGAAGGCCCTCTCACTAGCGTCAACGAACACGTGCAGTTGTGTTGATGACTGGACAGTGGTCAGTCCGATCCACCGTGGAATGCGGATTTTCGCTAAGGTGGGCATCTCGGCAATCAGGTCCCTCCACTGCTCCTCTTCAAAGCGGGGAAGTGCATCGTCCCACTCTAGCTTCTGTTTCCAGAGATGTTGCATGAAGATTTTGCTTCGGATAATGAAGAGCGCCAGCCAGCCGAGCGGATCGAACAGCTTTGCGATCTGAGAAAGAACATTACGTTTGGTAGGTTTTGACGGGAAGGAGAAGGATTGCCTAAGCGAAAAGGACAGGTCGTCCGTTTCAGGATGCCATGTTAGTCCTAAGGCGCTGCATCCTAATTCCGGATGCCAGGGAATGGCAGAGGATGTTGCCAAAAAGTCAGATGGGAGTCTGGAGAGCAGCTCGGAGTGGTTGGAGTTCCATTTTTTTAATGTGAATCCGCCCGCCCTGCAGATTCCAATGAGGTCATCTTGACTGCGAAGCGCTTCGTCTATAGTGTCCGCGCCTGACAGAATGTCATCAACATAGGCGGCATCTTGAAGAATGGCAGCTCCGTGCGGAAACTGCGGTCCTTCGTCCTCTGCCAGTTGCAACAACGTCCGGATGGCGAGATATGGAGCACACGTCAGGCCGTACGTGACGGTGGTCAGGTGATGTGGCGTGATCGGCTGATCAGGGCTGTCTCTCCACAGAATCCGCTGAAAATCCCAGTCGTCGCGATGCATCTTGATTTGCCGGTACATCTTCTCGATGTCAGCGATGAACGCGATCCGGTGTCGCCTCCAGCGTAGCAGGACATCCATCAGGTCACGCTGTAATTTCGGTCCGGCTGAGAGATGTGCGTTTAGCGAGGTGCCTGCAGACGACATCTTTGACCCGTTAAAAACAACCCTCAATTTGAAGGAGGAGTCGGTTGCCTTCGTGACCCCGTGATGAGGGAGGTAAAAGTGAGGACGTGAGGTGACCCAGTCCTCTTCAGCGACCGATTGCATGTGACCAAGGAGGCGATATTCCTTCATGAAGGCCAAGTACGCCGCCTGTAACTCGGGGTTGCCTTGAAATCTGCGCTCGTTGGAGAGCAGGATTCTCCGGGCGATGCAGTGGCTTTGTCCCAGATCCTGCGGCTGTTGGCTAAAACACAGTCGAACAACGTACCTGCCGTCCGCCTCTCGAGTGTGGGTGTTCACGAACTGGGTTTCGCAGTCTTCCTCCTCACGGGTCAGGGTCTTTGACGGCGCTGACACGTCTTCCTGTTCCCAGAAGCGACGAACAAGGGATGCCAAATCTTCCGTGGTGCAGGCGTGGCTGAAGGAGGTTGCGTTGGATGAGGTGGACTTGGCGGTAGGACCCGACAGAATCCACCCGAAGATTGTCTCCTGAGCCACTGGAGCGCGACGTCCGCCTCGACGAATCCCGTCAAGAAGGATCGTCGGATACACGTCTGCTCCCAGCAAGAGGTCGATCGGATGAGACGATGTTAAGTCTGGATCTGCAAGATTGAGACTGGAAATATGTGACCACGTGAGGACGTCTGGACGACCTCGTGGTTTGTAAGAGGTTAGTCGGGGAAGGATGAGCGCCTCCACGACGCGGGAAACGTTCGTTTGGTCTCGAGGAGTAATGGTCAGCATGACCTTGCCCCGTGCTGTGGCTGTCGGCGTGGCGCCGGCTCCCACGACCACGTGCGAGCAGGAAACTCTCGGAGCTCGCAGCGACTGCACCAATGCCTCGCTGACCAGAGTCACCTCTGAGCATGGATCAATCAGAGCCCGAGCGGTGCGAATCATTCCGTGCGATGAGACGGAGACGAGAGCGGTGGCAAGGAGAACAACAGCCGAGTCATTCGCCCTTACTTGGTCCTTGGAGGTGACCATGGTGTTGACCGTGGTGGTGCCAGCAACTCCCCGGATTGCGTCGTGGAGGTAGGTGTGGTGACGTTGAGCACACTGCTGACACGACTTCGTGGTACGACACGGGGTGGATCCGTGACGGTTGAGACAATTCTGACACAACCCTGCTGACCTTACCCACTTCAGTCGGTCCTGTGGAGGTTTGGCCCTAAACGTCTGACAAAAGTAAATAGAGTGATCACCCTGACACAGCGGACATCGTGGTCGTCGCTGCACGGCGGCCGTGTCTGTTGAGGTATGCAGACTCTTGACCCGTGTCCCTGAAACGCGAGGTGTAGAGTGCCGTGAGCTCGTACGGGTCTCGATCGCCTCCAGTGTTCGAGTGGTCTTCTCCAGGAACTCCAGTAGTTCGGAAAATACTGGCGGGTCAGTTCGAACGCCTAGCGACCGCTCCCAATGCTTCAGAGTGGTATCGTCCAGACGCCGGACAATGTACTGGACCATCCAGAACGAGGAGTCGTCGACGGGGATGTCCAGGGTATTTAGTGCAGAGGCCACGTTGCACATGTCGTTCAGAACCCGCTTGAGCTCTCCTGCAGAGTGGCTGCGACAGTCCTGCAGGTTGTACAGCACCTCGAACTGAGCATCGATCAGGAGACGCCGATTCTCGAATCTATGCACCAGTAGCTCCCACGCTCGAGAAAAATTGGCAGCAGTGACCGGAATGCGTTGGATAAGCTGAGCAGCTTCTCCGCTGAGACTGGAGGTCAGGTAATGAAACCTTTCGGCGTTGCTCCAGGATGGATCGTCCAGCACCAGACTCGTGAACAGGTCCCTGTAACGACTCCACTCGGTATACGTACCAGGGAAGGTCGGCAGGTCGACCTTTCGCAGGGCAGATTGGGACACGTGCACTGAGATCGGCGGGACAGCGTTTGGAGAGGCGCTCGGTCGCACACCGTCGTCTCGTCTGGTCTCAGAGGGCTGGCCTTCGGTCTGCGGATCGTCGCTGACCACCGATCTCCTGGTGGAGTCGAGATCCTCGATCCACTCCATGAGCTCTCCCCTCTGTAGGCAGAATGCCTCTTCTCCTTCGCTGAAGACGTCCAAGGTGAAGTAGTCGCCCTTACGGTCATCCTCAGTGGACGCATGTCTGATGTTCGCATCGTTGTCCTGGAACTGTTGCCACCGTGCGTCCAGATTGCGAAGATGGACCTCGATGACTGCCTTCGTGATCTTGGCTTTGCCAATCTTCCGTACGTTGTCGCAGGCACGCGACAGACGTCCCAGCAGGATATGTTGATCCGAAATCAGCGTGTCCATGATGCGACACGGAAATTACGACGAACGCGGTGTTAAGCAGACGAATTGCACGAACTTTGAACGCAACGTAGTCGACGAACTGGATGGAGTCGAGGATACGTTATGCGAGAGTGAACGTAGGAAATAAATGGATGGTATCGAAGATGAGATGATGCGAGAATGAGTGTAGGAATGGACAGGGATGGATTCGAACTGAAATCCGGCTCGAAGGACCAAATGTTGAAAAACTCTAGCTTTATAGGTGAAGGTGAAAGAAAGGTGGTACAGTGGTTAAATTAATAATCTATATTATGCAGAAAAATGATACAGAATGAACGGTGTATGAATGACAAAATTCGGAATGGTATCACGGTCAGAGATAATGCGCACGGGTGGCGGATCGGTCGCTGGGCGTGATAAGGAAAGGATTTGGAGTGTCGACTATTCGGAAAGTGGTCTGACAAGAGATCGAGAGCGATGCGATCACTCTATTTATATGATTGTGGCAAGTGAGTTGGAAAGGATCGAGGAGTAGGAGATTTGAAAATTTGAGGACAGGCGACACCGAATAATCGTTAGCACTCCTTGACGAAGTCCTAACGATCGGTGCCGCCAGGGAAAGAAAGAAAGGAAAACAGGGTAACGGATTTGACATGAGGAAGATTTGAAGGATGCCCACACGGTAAACGTGATGCTCGACGGCACAGTTCGGCGGCCACGGTGTTGACGTTGGTCGACAGCTGAGTTTGACGCACGCAAGAAACGTAAACTCGGTGGTTCTTACGAACAGGTATTGTTCTCGGACACGGTTGTCGAGCACGCGCGATAATTGGATTATCTTGCAACGGTAATCTAAATTTAGCTATGAAACGTTTTGAACAATAAGGCATTTTCAATGATAAACTACGATATATTATAAGGTATTTTCAATGATACACTGCATATTACGTTATATTATAAGGTATTTTCAATGATACACTGCATATTACGTTATATTATAAGGTATTATCAATGGTACACTACAAATTACGATATATTATAAGGTATTTTCAATGATGCACTGCATATTACGTTATATTATAAGGTATTTTCAATGATACACTGCATATTACGTTATATTATAAGGTATTTTCAATGATAAACTACTATATATTATAAGGTATTTTCAATGATAAACTTCTATATATTATAAGGTATTTTCAATGATACACTGCATATTACGTTATATTATAAGGCATTTTCAATGATAAACTACGATATATTATAAGGTATTTTCAATGATACACTGCATATTACGTTATATTATAAGGTATTTTCAATGATACACTGCATATTACGTTATATTATAAGGTATTATCAATGGTACACTACAAATTACGATATATTATAAGGTATTTTCAATGATGCACTGCATATTACGTTACATTATAAGGTATTTTCAATGATACACTGCATATTACGTTATATTGTAAGGTATTTTCAATGATACACTGCATATTACATTATTTTATAGTATTTTCAATGATACACTTCATATTACATTATTTTTTAAGGTATTTTCAATGTCAAACTGCATATTACGTTATATTATAAGATATTTTCAATGATACACTGCATATTACGTTATATTATAAGGTATTTTCAATGATACACTGCATATTACGTTATATTATAAGGTATTTTCAAAGATAGACGGCATATTACATTATATTATAAGGTATTTTCAATGATACACTGCATATTACGTTATATTATAAGGTATTTTCAATGATACACTGCATATTACGTTATATTGTAAGGTATTTTCACTGATACACTGCATATTACGTTATATTGTAAGGTATTTTCAATGATACACTGCATATTACATTATATTATAGTATTTTCAAAGATAGACGGCATATTACATTATATTATAAGGTATTTTCAATGATACACTGCATATTACGTTATATTGTAAGGTATTTTCAATGATACACTGCATATTACGTTATATTATAAGGTATTTTCAATGATACACTGCATATTACGTTATATTATAAGGTATTATCAATGGTACACTACAAATTACGATATATTATAAGGTATTTTCAATGGCAAACTGCATATTACGTTATATTATAAGGTATTTTCAATGATACACTGCATATTACGTTATATTATAAGGTATTTTCAATGATAGACGGCATATTACATTATATTCTAAGGTATTTTCAATGATACACTGCATATTACATTATTTTATAGTATTTTCAATGATACACTTCATATTACATTATTTTATAATGTGTTTTCAATGATACACTGTCTATTACGATATATTATAAGGTATTTTCAATGTTACACTGCATATTACGTTATATTATAAGGTATTTTCAATGATACACTGCATATTACGTTATATTATGAGGTATTATCAATGGTACACTACAAATTACGATATATTATAAGGTATTTTCAATGGCAAACTGCATATTACGTTATATTATAAGGTAATTTCAATGGCAAACTGCATATTACGTTATATTATAAGGTAATTTCAATGACACACTGCATATTACGTTATATTATAAGGTATTTTCAATGATAGACGGCATATTACATTATATTCTAAGGTATTTTCAATGATACACTGCATATTACATTATTTTATAGTATTTTCAATGATACACTTCATATTACATTATTTTATAATGTGTTTTCAATGATACACTGTCTATTACGATATATTATAAGGTATTTTCAATGTTACACTGCATATTACGTTATATTCTAAGGTATTTTCAATGATACACTGCATATTACGTTATATTATAAGGTATTTTCAATGATACACTGCATATTACGTCATATTATAAGGTAGTTTCAATGATAAACTACTATATATTATAAGGTATTTTCAATGATAAACTTCTATATATTATAAGGTATTTTCAATGATACACTGCATATTACGTTATATTATAAGGCATTTTCAATGATAAACTACGATATATTATAAGGTATTTTCAATGATACACTGCATATTACGTTATATTATAAGGTATTTTCAATGATACACTGCATATTACGTTATATTATAAGGTATTATCAATGGTACACTACAAATTACGATATATTATAAGGTATTTTCAATGATGCACTGCATATTACGTTATATTATAAGGTATTTTCAATGATACACTGCATATTACGTTATATTGTAAGGTATTTTCAATGATACACTGCATATTACATTATTTTTTAAGGTATTTTCAATGTCAAACTGCATATTACGTAATATTGTAAGGTATTTTCAATGATACACTGCATATTACGTTATATTATAAGGTATTTTCAATGATACACTGCATATTACGTTATATTATAAGGTATTATCAATGGTACACTACAAATTACGATATATTATAAGGTATTTTCAATGGCAAACTGCATATTACGTTATATTATAAGGTAATTTCAATGGCAAACTGCATATTACGTTATATTATAAGGTAATTTCAATGATACACTGCATATTACGTTATATTATAAGGTATTTTCAATGATAGACGGCATATTACATTATATTCTAAGGTATTTTCAATGATACACTGCATATTACATTATTTTATAGTATTTTCAATGATACACTTCATATTACATTATTTTATAATGTGTTTTCAATGATACACTGTCTATTACGATATATTATAAGGTATTATCAATGGTACACTACAAATTACGATATATTATAAGGTATTTTCAATGATGCACTGCATATTACGTTATATTATAAGGTATTTTCAATGATACACTGCATATTACGTTATATTGTAAGGTATTTTCAATGATACACTGCATATTACATTATTTTTTAAGGTATTTTCAATGTCAAACTGCATATTACGTTATATTATAAGGTATTTTCAATGATACACTGCATATTACGTAATATTGTAAGGTATTTTCAATGATACACTGCATATTACGTTATATTATAAGGTATTTTCAATGATACACTGCATATTACGTTATATTATAAGGTATTTTCAATGATACACTGCATATTACGTTATATTATAAGGTATTATCAATGGTACACTACAAATTACGATATATTATAAGGTATTTTCAATGATGCACTGCATATTACGTTACATTATAAGGTATTTTCAATGATACACTGCATATTACGTTATATTGTAAGGTATTTTCAATGATAAACTACTATATATTATAAGGTATTTTCAATGATAAACTTCTATATATTATAAGGTATTTTCAATGATACACTGCATATTACGTTATATTATAAGGCATTTTCAATGATAAACTACGATATATTATAAGGTATTTTCAATGATACACTGCATATTACGTTATATTATAAGGTATTTTCAATGATACACTGCATATTACGTTATATTATAAGGTATTATCAATGGTACACTACAAATTACGATATATTATAAGGTATTTTCAATGATGCACTGCATATTACGTTATATTATAAGGTATTTTCAATGATACACTGCATATTACGTTATATTGTAAGGTATTTTCAATGATACACTGCATATTACATTATTTTTTAAGGTATTTTCAATGTCAAACTGCATATTACGTTATATTATAAGTTATTTTCAATGATAAACTTCTATATATTATAAGGTATTTTCAATGATACACTGCATATTACGTTATATTATAAGGTATTTTCAATGATACACTGCATATTACGTTATATTATAAGGTATTTTCAATGATACACTGCATATTACGTTATATTATAAGGTATTATCAATGGTACACTACAAATTACGATATATTATAAGGTATTTTCAATGATGCACTGCATATTACGTTACATTATAAGGTATTTTCAATGTTACACTGCATATTACGTTATATTCTAAGGTATTTTCAATGATACACTGCATATTACGTTATATTATAAGGTATTTTCAATGATACACTGCATATTACGTCATATTATAAGGTATTTTCAATGATAAACTACTATATATTATAAGGTATTTTCAATGATAAACTTCTATATATTATAAGGTATTTTCAATGATACACTGCATATTACGTTATATTATTAGGTATTTTCAATGATAAACTACTACATATTATAAGGTATTTTCAATGATAAACTACTATATTTTATAAGGTATTTTCAATGATACACTGCATATTACATTATATCATAAGGTAATTTCACTGATACACTGCATATTACGTTATATTATAAGGTATTTTCACTGATACACTGCATATTACGTTATGTTATAAGGTATTTTCAATGATACACTGCATATTACGTTATATTATAAGGTATTTCCATTGATTCAATACAAATTACCATATATTCTAAGGTATTTTCAATGATTCACTGCATATTACGTTACATTATAAGGTATTTTCAATGATACACTACAACTTACGATATATTCTAAGGTATTTTCAATGATACACTGCATATTACGTTATATTATAAGGTATTTTCATTGATTCATTTCAAATTACCATATATTCTAAGGTATTTTCAATGATTCACTGCATATTACGTTATATTATAAGGTATTTTCAATGATACACTGCATATTACGTTATATTATAAGGTATTTTCATTGATAAACTGCTATATATTATAAGGTATTTTCAATGATAAACTACTATATATTATAAGGTATTTTCAATGATACACTGCATATTCCGTTATATCATAAGGTATTTTCAATGATTCACTGCATAATACGTTATATTATAAGGTATTTTCAATGATCCACTGCATATTACGATATATTATAAGGTATTTTCATTGATACACTACAAATTACCATAATTTCTAAGGTATTTTCAATGATACACTGTAAGGTATTTTCAATGATAAACTACTATAAATTATAAGGTATTTTCAATGATAAACTACTATAAATTATAAGGTATTTTCAATGATACACTGCATATTACGTTATATCATAAGGTATTTTCAATGATACACTGCATATTACGTTATATTATAAGGTATTATCAATGGTACACTGCATATTACGTTATATTTTAAGGTATTTTCAATGATACACTGCATATTACGTTATATTATAAGGTATTTTCAATGATATACTGCATATTACGTTATATTATTAGGTATTTTCAATGATACACTGCATATTACGTTATATTATAAGGTATTTTCAATGATACAATACAACTTACGATATATTATAAGGTATTTTCAATGATACACTGCATATTACGTTATATTATAAGGTATTTTCAATGATACACTGCATATTACGTTATATCATAAGGTATTTTCAATGATACACTGCATATTACGTTATATTATTAGGTATTTTCAATGATAAACTACTATATATTATAAGGTATTTTCAATGATAAACTACTATATTTTATAAGGTATTTTCAATGATACACTGCATATTACATTATATCATAAGGTAATTTCACTGATACACTGCATATTACGTTATATTATAAGGTATTTTCATTGATACACTACAAATTACCATATATTCTAAGGTATTATCAATGATACACTGCATATTACGTTATATCATAAGGTATTTTCAATGATCCACTGCATATTACGTTATATTACAAGGTATTTTCAATGATACACTGCATATTACGTTATATTATAAGGTATTTTCATTGATACACTACAAATTACCATAATTTCTAAGGTATTTTCAATGATACACTGCATATTACGTTATATTATAAGGTATTTTCAATGATACACTGCATATTACGAAATATTATAAGGTATTTTCATTGATACACTACAAATTACCATATATTCTAAGGTATTTTCAATGATACACTGCATATTACGTTATATCATAAGGTATTTTCAATGATCCACTGCATATTACGTTATATTACAAGGTATTTTCAATGATACACTGCACATTACGTTATATTATAAGGTATTTTCATTGATACACTACAAATTACCATAATTTCTAAGGTATTTTCAATTATACACTGCATATTACGTTATATTATAAGGTATTTTCAATGATAAACTACTATATATTATAAGGTACTTTCAATGATAAACTACTATACATTATAAGGTATTTTCAATGATACACTGCATATTACGTTATATTATAAGGTATTTTCAATGATTCACTGCATATTACGTTATATTATAAGGTATTTTCAATGATTCACTACTATATATTATAAGGTATTTTCAATGATACACTGCATATTACGTTATATTATAAGGCATTTTCAATGATAAGCTACGATATATTATAAGGTTTTTTCAATGATACACTGCATATTACGTTTTATTATAAGGCATTTTCAATGATAAACTACGATATATTATAAGGTATTTTCAATGCTACACTGCATATTACGTTTTATTATAAGGCATTTTCAATGATAAACTACTATACATTATAATGTATTTTCATTGATACACTACAAATTACCATATATTCTAAGGTATTTTCAATGATTCACTGCATATTACGTTATATTATAAGGTATTTTCGATGATACACTACAACTTACGATATATTATAAGGTATTTTCAATGATACACTGCATATTACGTTATATCATAAAGTATTTTCAATGATACACTGCATATTACGTTATATTATTAGGTATTTTCAATGATAAACTACTATATATTATAAGGTATTTTCAATGATAAACTACTATATTTTATAAGGTATTTTCAATGATACACTGCATATTACATTATATCATAAGGTATTTTCAATGATCCACTGCATATTACGTTATATTATAAGGTATTGTCAATGATACACTACAACTTACGATATATTATAAGGTATTTTCAATGATACACTGCATATTACGTTATATTATAAGGTATTTTCAATGATTCACTGCATAATACGTTATATTATAAGGTATTTTCAATGATACACTGCATATTACGTTTTATTATAAGGCATTTTCAATGATAAACTACGATATATTATAAGGTATTTTCAATGCTACACTGCATATTACGTTATATTATAAGGTGTTTTCAATGATACAATACAACTTACGATATATTATAAGGTATTTTCAATGATACACTGCATATTACGTTATATTATAAGGTATTTTCAATGATACACTGCATATTACGTTATATTTTAAGGCATTTTCAATGATACACTGCATATTACGTTATATTATAAGGTATTTTCAATGATATACTGCATATTACGTTATATTATAAGGTATTTTCAATGATACAATACAACTTACGATATATTATAAGGTATTTTCAATGATACACTGCATATTACGTTATATTATAAGGTATTTTCAATGATACACTGCATATTACGTTATATTATAAGGTATTTTCAATGATTCACTGCATAATACGTTATATTATAAGGTATTTTCAATGATACACTGCATATTACGTTTTATTATAAGGCATTTTCTATGATAAACTACGATATATTATAAGGTATTTTCAATGCTACACTGCATATTACGTTATATTATAAGGTGTTTTCAATGATACAATACAACTTACGATATATTATAAGGTATTTTCAATGATACACTGCATATTACGTTATATTATAAGGTATTTTCAATGATACACTGCATATTACGTTATATTTTAAGGCATTTTCAATGATACACTGCATATTACGTTATATTATAAGGTATTTTCAATGATATACTGCATATTACGTTATATTATAAGGTATTTTCAATGATACAATACAACTTACGATATATTATAAGGTATTTTCAATGATACACTGCATATTACGTTATATTATAAGGTATTTTCAATGATACACTGCATATTACGTTATATTTTAAGGTATTTTCAATGATACACTGCATATTACGTTATATTATAAGTTATTTTCAATGATAAACTACTATAAATTATAAGGTATTTTCAATGATACACTGCATATTACGTTATATTTTAAGGTATTTTCAATGATACACTGCATATTACGTTATATTATAAGGTATTTTCAATGATAAACTACTATAAATTATAAGGTATTTTCAATGATACACTGCATATTACGTTATATCATAAGGTATTTTCAATGATACACTGCATATTACGTTATATTATAAGGTATTTTCAATGGTACACTGCATATTACGTTATATTATAAGGTATTTTCATTGATTCATTTCAAATTACCATATATTCTAAGGTATTTTCAATGATTCACTGCATAATACGTTATATTATAAGGTATTTTCAATGATACACTGCATATTACGTTATATTATAAGGTATTTTCATTGATAAACTACTATAAATTGTAAGGTATTTTCAATGATACACTGCATATTACGTTATATTATAAGGTATTTTCATTGATACACTACAAATTACCATAATTTCTAAGGTATTTTCAATGATACACTGTAAGGTATTTTCAATGATAAACTACTATAAATTATAAGGTATTTTCAATGATACACTGCATATTACGTTATATTATAAGGTATTTTCATTGATACACTACAAATTACCATAATTTCTAAGGTATTTTCAATGATACACTGTAAGGTATTTTCAATGATAAACTACTATAAATTATAAGGTATTTTCAAAGATACACTGCATATTACGTTATATCATAAGGTATTTTCATTAATACACTACAAATTACCATAATTTCTAAGGTATTTTCAATGATACACTGTAAGGTATTTTCAATGATAAACTACTATAAATTATAAGGTATTTTCAAAGATACACTGCATATTACGTTATATCATAAGGTATTTTCAATGATACACTGCATATTACGTTATATTATAAGGTATTTTCAATGATTCACTGCATATTACGTTATATTATAAGGTATTTTCAATGATTCACTACTATATATTATAAGGTATTTTCAATGATACACTGCATATTACGTTATATTATAAGGCATTTTCAATGATAAACTACGATATATTATAAGGTTTTTTCAATGATACACTGCATATTACGTTTTATTATAAGGCATTTTCAATGATAAACTACGATATATTATAAGGTATTTTCAATGCTACACTGCATATTACGTTTTATTATAAGGCATTTTCAATGATAAACTACTATACATTATAATGTATTTTCATTGATACACTACAAATTACCATATATTCTAAGGTATTTTCAATGATTCACTGCATATTACGTTATATTATAAGGTATTTTCGATGATACACTACAACTTACGATATATTATAAGGTATTTTCAATGATACACTGCATATTACGTTATATCATAAAGTATTTTCAATGATACACTGCATATTACGTTATATTATTAGGTATTTTCAATGATAAACTACTATATATTATAAGGTATTTTCAATGATAAACTACTATATTTTATAAGGTATTTTCAATGATACACTGCATATTACATTATATCATAAGGTATTTTCAATGATCCACTGCATATTACGTTATATTATAAGGTATTGTCAATGATACACTACAACTTACGATATATTATAAGGTATTTTCAATGATTCACTGCATAATACGTTATATTATAAGGTATTTTCAATGATACACTGCATATTACGTTTTATTATAAGGCATTTTCTATGATAAACTACGATATATTATAAGGTATTTTCAATGCTACACTGCATATTACGTTATATTATAAGGTGTTTTCAATGATACAATACAACTTACGATATATTATAAGGTATTTTCAATGATAAACTGCATATTACGTTATATTATAAGGTATTTTCAATGATACACTGCATATTACGTTATATTTTAAGGTATTTTCAATGATACACTGCATATTACGTTATATTATAAGGTATTTTCAATGATAAACTACTATAAATTATAAGGTATTTTCAATGATACACTGCATATTACGTTATATTATAAGGTATTTTCAATGATACACTGCATATTACGTTATATTATAAGGTATTTTCAATGATAAACTACTATAAATTATAAGGTATTTTCAATGATACACTGCATATTACGTTATATCATAAGGTATTTTCAATGATACACTGCATATTACGTTATATTATAAGGTATTTTCAATGGTACACTGCATATTACGTTATATTATAAGGTATTTTCATTGATTCATTTCAAATTACCATATATTCTAAGGTATTTTCAATGATTCACTGCATAATACGTTATATTATAAGGTATTTTCAATGATCCACTGCATATTACGTTATATTATAAGGTATTTTCATTGATAAACTACTATAAATTATAAGGTATTTTCAATGATACACTGCATATTACGTTATATTATAAGGTATTTTCATTGATACACTACAAATTACCATAATTTCTAAGGTATTTTCAATGATACACTGTAAGGTATTTTCAATGATAAACTACTATAAATTATAAGGTATTTTCAATGATACACTGCATATTACGTTATATTATAAGGTATTTTCATTGATACACTACAAATTACCATAATTTCTAAGGTATTTTCAATGATACACTGTAAGGTATTTTCAATGATAAACTACTATAAATTATAAGGTATTTTCAAAGATACACTGCATATTACGTTATATCATAAGGTATTTTCATTAATACACTACAAATTACCATAATTTCTAAGGTATTTTCAATGATACACTGTAAGGTATTTTCAATGATAAACTACTATAAATTATAAGGTATTTTCAAAGATACACTGCATATTACGTTATATCATAAGGTATTTTCAATGATACACTGCATATTACGTTATATTATAAGGTATTTTCAATGATACACTGCATATTACGTTATATTTTAAGGTATTTTCAATGATACACTGCATATTACGTTATATTATAAGGTATTTTCAATGATAAACTACTATAAATTATAAGGTATTTTCAATGATACACTGCATATTACGTTATATTTTAAGGTATTTTCAATGATACACTGCATATTACGTTATATTATAAGGTATTTTCATTGATAAACTACTATAAATTATAAGGTATTTTCAATGATACACTGCATATTACGTTATATCATAAGGTATTTTCAATGATACACTGCATATTACGTTATATTATAAGGTATTTTCAATGGTACACGGCATATTACGTTATATTATAAGGTATTTTCATTGATTCATTTCAAATTACCATATATTCTAAGGTATTTTCAATGATTCACTGCATAATACGTTATATTATAAGGTATTTTCAATGATCCACTGCATATTACGTTATATTATAAGGTATTTTCATTGATAAACTACTATAAATTATAAGGTATTTTCAATGATACACTGCATATTACGTTATATTATAAGGTATTTTCATTGATACACTACAAATTACCATAATTTCTAAGGTATTTTCAATGATACACTGTAAGGTATTTTCAATGATAAACTACTATAAATTATAAGGTATTTTCAATGATACACTGCATATTACGTTATATTATAAGGTATTTTCATTGATACACTACAAATTACCATAATTTCTAAGGTATTTTCAATGATACACTGTAAGGTATTTTCAATGATAAACTACTATAAATTATAAGGTATTTTCAAAGATACACTGCATATTACGTTATATCATAAGGTATTTTCCTTAATACACTACAAATTACCATAATTTCTAAGGTATTTTCAATGATACACTGTAAGGTATTTTCAATGATAAACTACTATAAATTATAAGGTATTTTCAAAGATACACTGCATATTACGTTATATCATAAGGTATTTTCAATGATACACTGCATATTACGTTATATTATAAGGTATTTTCATTGATACACTACAAATTACCATAATTTCTAAGGTATTTTCAATGATACACTGTAAGGTATTTTCAATGATAAACTACTATAAATTATAAGGTATTTTCAATGATACACTGCATATTACGTTATATTATAATGTATTTTCATTGATACACTACAAATTACCATAATTTCTAAGGTATTTTCAATGATACACTGTAAGGTATTTTCAATGATAAACTACTATAAATTATAAGGTATTTTCAAAGATACACTGCATATTACGTTATATCATAAGGTATTTTCATTAATACACTACAAATTACCATAATTTCTAAGGTATTTTCAATGATACACTGTAAGGTATTTTCAATGATAAACTACTATAAATTATAAGGTATTTTCAAAGATACACTGCATATTACGTTATATCATAAGGTATTTTCAATGATACACTGCATATTACGTTATATTATAAGGTATTTTCAATGATTCACTGCATATTACGTTATATTATAAGGTATTTTCAATGATTCACTACTATATATTATAAGGTATTTTCAATGATACACTGCATATTACGTTATATTATAAGGCATTTTCAATGATAAACTACGATATATTATAAGGTTTTTTCAATGATACACTGCATATTACGTTTTATTATAAGGCATTTTCAATGATAAACTACGATATATTATAAGGTATTTTCAATGCTACACTGCATATTACGTTTTATTATAAGGCATTTTCAATGATAAACTACTATACATTATAATGTATTTTCATTGATACACTACAAATTACCATATATTCTAAGGTATTTTCAATGATTCACTGCATATTACGTTATATTATAAGGTATTTTCGATGATACACTACAACTTACGATATATTATAAGGTATTTTCAATGATACACTGCATATTACGTTATATCATAAAGTATTTTCAATGATACACTGCATATTACGTTATATTATTAGGTATTTTCAATGATAAACTACTATATATTATAAGGTATTTTCAATGATAAACTACTATATTTTATAAGGTATTTTCAATGATACACTGCATATTACATTATATCATAAGGTATTTTCAATGATCCACTGCATATTACGTTATATTATAAGGTATTGTCAATGATACACTACAACTTACGATATATTATAAGGTATTTTCAATGATTCACTGCATAATACGTTATATTATAAGGTATTTTCAATGATACACTGCATATTACGTTTTATTATAAGGCATTTTCTATGATAAACTACGATATATTATAAGGTATTTTCAATGCTACACTGCATATTACGTTATATTATAAGGTGTTTTCAATGATACAATACAACTTACGATATATTATAAGGTATTTTCAATGATAAACTGCATATTACGTTATATTATAAGGTATTTTCAATGATACACTGCATATTACGTTATATTTTAAGGTATTTTCAATGATACACTGCATATTACGTTATATTATAAGGTATTTTCAATGATAAACTACTATAAATTATAAGGTATTTTCAATGATACACTGCATATTACGTTATATTATAAGGTATTTTCAATGATACACTGCATATTACGTTATATTATAAGGTATTTTCAATGATAAACTACTATAAATTATAAGGTATTTTCAATGATACACTGCATATTACGTTATATCATAAGGTATTTTCAATGATACACTGCATATTACGTTATATTATAAGGTATTTTCAATGATACACTGCATATTACGTTATATTATAAGGTATTTTCATTGATTCATTTCAAATTACCATATATTCTAAGGTATTTTCAATGATTCACTGCATAATACGTTATATTATAAGGTATTTTCAATGATACACTGCATATTACGTTATATTATAAGGTATTTTCAATGATAAACTACTATAAATTATAAGGTATTTTCAATGATACACTGCATATTACGTTATATTATAAGGTATTTTCATTGATACACTACAAATTACCATAATTTCTAAGGTATTTTCAATGATACACTGTAAGGTATTTTCAATGATAAACTACTATAAATTATAAGGTATTTTCAATGATACACTGCATATTACGTTATATTATAATGTATTTTCATTGATACACTACAAATTACCATAATTTCTAAGGTATTTTCAATGATACACTGTAAGGTATTTTCAATGATAAACTACTATAAATTATAAGGTATTTTCAAAGATACACTGCATATTACGTTATATCATCAGGTATTTTCATTAATACACTACAAATTACCATAATTTCTAAGGTATTTTCAATGATACACTGTAAGGTATTTTCAATGATAAACTACTATAAATTATAAGGTATTTTCAAAGATACACTGCATATTACGTTATATCATAAGGTATTTTCAATGATACACTGCATATTACGTTATATTATAAGGTATTTTCAATGATACACTGCATATTACGTTATATTTTAAGGTATTTTCAATGATACACTGCATATTACGTTATA